>WSYH01019251.1:0-10305 GCA_036426205.1 Ascaphus truei
CCCCCCCTGCCCTTTGCCCCCCCGCCCCTCCCTGTCCTTTGCCCCCCTGCGCTTTGCCCTCCCCGCCCCTTAATCAACGCCCCCGCCCTTCCACTCCATGCCCTCTGCCCTTCCACGCCCGGGCAACGCCGGGTATATCAGCTAGTATATATATATCAAATTTAAATATTAATTTTTAAACCTAAACCTATAATAATTTTAATTCTAATTCCAAAAATTAACTCAATCCAATGATATAATATAATAACAATATAACAATTATATACCACTACACCATATAAAAAAAAAAAAATCTTAAATATATATTTATTTAATTCTTTGTGTGATGAGAACAGCATTCACAAATAAACTATAAATACTAAATACTAACAAAAAATAAATAAAAATAATAAATTCATATTCATAAAAAACTTATATACAGGCATACCCCGCATTAACGTACGTAATGGGACCAGAGCATGTATGTAAAGCGAAAATATACTTAAAGTGAAGCACTACCTTTTTTCCACTTATCGATCCATGTACTGTACTGCAATCGTCATATACATGTATAACTGATGTAAATAAAGCATTTGTAACAGGCTCTATAGTCTCCCCGCTTGCGCACAGCTTCGGTACAGGTAGGGAGCCGGTATTGCTGTTCAGGACGTGCTGACAGGCTCATGCGCGAGCTGCCGTTTGCCTATTGGGCGATATGTCCTTACTCGCGAGTGTACTAAAAGTGAGTGTCCTTAAACCTGGGTATGCCTGTACTGTACATACATAACATCAACAATATTACATCAAAAATTATTAAAATTATTAAAAAGGATCAAACTGGAATGACGATAGAGTAATATCTAATCAAGGAATTATAGTATAGTATAGATGATTCCTCTCAAAAATACACAGAACCCTATCCTAGGAAAGGGAGAGAGGAACCAAAAAATAGCAACCAGAGCAGCAATGCAGAGAACAGCAGAGGCAGGACACTAAACCAGTGTACTTGTATCCAAACACTCATTAAGACCCCTGGGAGAAAGTGTACCAAGTGAGTATATCCAAAAAGACTCTCTCATACAAAGTGTTTTGAATCTATCTCCACCTAGTAGAGTACTTGGAATACTTTCAATACCCATAATGACAAGTCCCTTCGGGTCCTTAGAATGCACTTGGGAAAAATGTCGAGGAACACTGTGTGCCAACACTCCCCTAATGACGGAACGTCTATGCTCCAGGAATCTGACACACAGTGCTCTTTTAGTGCGACCCACATATTGCAATTTACATGGACAAGATAGAACATACACTATATATGTAGAGACAGTTGATTGGACCTTTTATTGTGTATTCAGATTTATTGCTAAATGAAGAAAAAGTGTCCGACAGATGAAGATGTCCACACATTAAACACCTAGATCTGCCACACTTTGTATTTCCAGATACTAGCTGTGAACAACTATTCTCAACTGTTTTTTCACTGAGTCTACTTGGGGCCAAGATGTTTTTAATATTTAAACCCTTACGGAAGACCAGTGGTGCCACAGTGGACAGCTGACTGCGGAGGTGCGGATGTGAGAAAGTATGAGAGAGAGTGTGTGTGAGTGTGTGTGAGTGTGAGTGAGAGTGTGTGAGAGAGTGTGTGAGAGTGTGTGAGAGAGTGTGTGAGTGTGAGTGTGTGAGTCTGAGGGAGAGAGAGTGTGAGGGAGAGAGAGAGTGTGAGGGAGAGAGAGATTGTGAGGGAGAGAGAGAGAGTGTGATGGAGAGAGAGTGTGAGGGAGAGAGTGTGAGGGAGAGAGTGTGAGGGAGAGAGAGTGTGAGGGAGAGAGAGAGCGAGTGTGAGGGAGAGAGAGCGATTGTGAGGGAGAGAGAGCGATTGTGAGGGAGAGAGAGAGCGAGTGTGAGGGAGAGAGAGCGAGTGTGAGGGAGAGAGAGAGAGCGTGAGGGAGAGAGCGAGAGAGAGCAAGTGTGAGGGAGAGAGAGAGTGTGAGGGAGAGAGAGAGATCGAGTGTGAGGGAGAGAGAGAGCGAGTGTGAGGGACAGAGAGAGAGACCGAGTATGATTGAGAGAGAGAGCGAGTGTGAGGGAGATAGAGCGAGTGTGAGGGAGAGAGCAAGTGTGAGGGAGAGAGGGATAGTGTGAGGGAGAGAGGGATAGTGTGAGGGAGAGAGAGTGTGAGGGAGAGAGAGTATGAGGGAGAGAGAGTGTGTGGGAGAGAGAGTGTGTGGGAGTGAGAGAGGGAGTGTGTGTGTGAGAGAGAGGGAGAGTGTGTGTGTGAGGGAGAGGGAGAGAGAGTGTGTGAGAGAGAGGGAGAGAGTGTGTTAGGGAGAGGGAGAGTGAGGGAGAGAGTGTGTGAGAGGGAGAGAGAGTGTGTGTGAGGGAGAGAGTGTGAGAGAGAGTGTGTGTGAGGGAGAGTGTGAGAGTGTGTATGAGTGAGAGTGTGAGTAAGTGTACAGACACCCACCCACCATCGGTCACCTGCCCACCCACCGTCAGTCACCTCCTGACTCTCTCTGTGTCACTCTCTCTCTCTCTCTGTCACTCTCTCTGTGTGTCACTCTCTCTCTCTGTGTGTCACTCTCTCTCTCTGTGTGTCACTCTCTCTCACCCTCTCTCTGTCTGTCTCTCATCCTCTCTCTCTGTCTCTCACCCTCTCTCTGTGTGTGTGTCTCTGTGTGTGTGTGTATTGTATTGTATGTCTTTATTTATATAGCGCCATAAATGTACATAGCGCTTCACAGTAGTAATACATATCATATAAATAACAAATAATATAAATAACAGATCATGGGAATAAGTGCTTCAGACATACTGTAAAAGTAACATTAAGGAAGGAGTCCCTGCTCCGAGGAGCTTACAATCTAATTGGTAGGTAGGGAGAACGTACAGAGACAGTAGAAGGGAATACTAGTAAGTGCGTCTCCAGGGGGCCAAGCTTTATGTGTCATGTGTCCATGATTATCCAGTGCTACTCAAATGCTTCTTTAAGCAGATGTGTCTTAAGGTGAGTCTTAAAGGTGGATAGCGAGGGGGCTAGTCGGGTATTGAGGGGAAGGGCATTCCAGAGGTGTGGGGCAGAAAGTGAGAAAGGTTTAAGGCGGGAGAGAGCTTTAGATACAAAGGGGGTAGAAAGAAGACATCCTTGAGCAGAACGCAAGAGTCGGGATGGTGCATAGCGAGAAATTAGGGCTGAGATGTTAGGAGGGGCAGAAGAATGTAAAGCTTTAAAAGTGAGCAGGAGAATTGAGTGTGAGATACGTGATTTAATCGGAAGCCAGGAGAGGGATTTCAGGAGGGGAGATGCGGAGACAGATTTAGGAAAGAGTAGAGTGATTCTGGCAGCAGCATTTAGGATAGATTGTAGGGGAGACAGGTCAGAGGTAGGAAGGCCGGACAGCAGGAGGTTGCAGTAATCGAGACGTGAGAGAATGAGGGCCTGAGTCAGAGTTTTAGCAGTTGAGTAACAGAGGAAAGGGCGTATCTTTGTGATATTGCGGAGGAAAAAGTGACAAGTTTTAGAAACGTTTTGAATACGAGAGGAGAATGAGAGTGAGGAATCAAGTGTAACCCCTAGGCAGCGTGCGTGGGCTACTGGGTGAATGATCGTATTTCCAATAGCAATGTAGAAGGAGGTAGTAGGGCCAGGTTTGGGAGGAAGTATAAGGAGCTCTGTTTTTGCCATGTTAAGTTTCAGTCGGCGGATTGGCATCCAGGATGATATTCCATAGAGGCATTCAGAAACTTTGATCTGTATAGCAGGTGTAAGGTCAGGGGTTGAAAGGTAAATTTGTGTGTCATCAGCATAGAGGTGATATTTAAACCCAAAAGATGTGATTAGGTCACCTAGAGAAAAAAGAAGGGGTCCCAGGACAGAGCCCTGGGGTACCCCCACAGAGAGATCAATAGAGGAGGAGGAGGTGTTAGCAAAAGAGACACTGAAGGTACGATGGGAGAGGTAAGAGAAGATCCAGGATAAATCTTTGTTCCGAATACCAAGAGTATGGAGAATGTGAAGGAAAAGAGGGTGGTCCACGGTGTCGAATGCTGCAGAGAGGTCAAGTAATATGAGCAGAGTGTAATGACCTCTGTCTTTGGCAGCGTGGAGGTCGTCAGTTATTTTAGTGAGGGCTGTTTCAGTAGAGTGAGCAGTGCGGAAGCCAGATTGTAGAGGGTCTAGGACAGAATAGGTGTGGAGAAAGTGTAGCAATCGAGAGAATACAAGACGTTCAAGGAGTTTGGAGGCAAAAGGCAGGAGGGAGACAGTTCGATAGTTAGAAGGACAGGTAGGGTCAAGCTTGCTGTTTTTGAGTAATGGTATGACTGTTGCATGCTTGAAGGATGATGGAAAGGTACCAGAGTAGAGGGAAGAGTTAAAGATCTGTGTGAGCATAGGGATTATAGAAAGAGCAAGAGGTTTTAGGAGATGTTAGGGAATGGGATCAAGAGGGCAAGTGGTAGAGGGAGCAGAGGAGATCAGCAGTGACACATCCTCCTCCGAGATAGCGGAAAAAGAGTCAAGAAAGGCAGGAGGAGAGTTGGGAAGCATTGTGGGATGGGAGGAGGCAACAGATGGGATGTTCTGCCGTATGGACTCCACCTTTTCCTTAAAAAAGTCAGCAAAGTCCTGAGGTGAGATGGAGGAAGAAGAGGAGGCAGCTGAGGGTGGTCTGAGTAGAGAGTCAAAGACAGAAAAGAGACGGCGTGGGTTTGACTTGTGTGTGTTGATTAGTGATGAAAAGTAGGTTTGTTTAGCTTGAGAGAGGGCAGAGTTGAAACAGGATAGCATAAATCTGTAGTGAAGGAAGTCTGCGAGAGTATGAGATTTCCTCCAGAGGCGTTCAGAGGAACGAGTGGAGGAACGCAGCATGCGTGTGTGGGAGTTTAGCCAGGGTCTGGGGTTAGAAGGGCGAGGACGGCAGAGAGAAAGCGGGGCATGAAGATCAAGAGAGGAAGATAAGGCAGAGTTGTAGTTCCTGACCAGGTTGTCAGGGTCTGAAGCAGAACTGAGAGAGGAGAGGGAGAAGCGTAAAGTGGAATCAAGAGCTGGTAGGTTAATAGAGCGCAGGTTTCTGCAAAAACGAGGGCGAGATGGAGATGGAGAGAAGCGAGAGAGAGAAAATGAGATGAGGTGATGGTCAGAGAGAGGAAAAGGGGAGATGGAGAAGTCGGAGAGAGAGAAGTTTTTAGGGAAAACCAGGTCTAGGTAGTGTCCATCCTTGTGGGTGCTGGCTTCAGTCCACTGTTGAAGGCCAAAAGAAGAGGTTAGAGAAAGAAAGCGGGAAGCCCAAGGGAGAGAGGGGTCATCAATGTGGCAATTGAAGTCCCCAAGGAGAAGAAAAGGGGAGTCTGAGGAGAAAAAGAAAGAGAGCCAGGATTCAAAGTGAGAGAGAAAGGCAGAAGGGGTATGAGTATAGGTAGGTGGGCGATAGATGACCGCCACATGGACCGGGAGAGGAGAGAAGATCTGGACTGTGTGAACCTCAAAGGAGGGAAAAGCAAGAGAGGGGAGAGTAGAAACTGTTCGGTAGCGGCAGAGAGAGGAGAGCAGGAGCCCCACGCCTCCACCCCTGCCACCAGGGCGCGGAGTGTGGGAGAAGGAAAGGCCACCATAGGAGAGGGCAGCTTCCAGAGCAGAGTCAGTCTGAGTGAGCCAGGTCTCAGTTATGGCAAATAGGAGCAGGGAGTGAGAGAGAAAGAAGTCATGCACAGAGAGGAACTTGTTAGAAAGGGAGCGAGCATTCCAAAGCGCACAGGAGAAAGGGAGAGAGGAGAGAGGGTGGCAGGGGATGGGTATGAGGTTGGAGGGGTTAACACCAGAAGGAGTAGAAGTTGCATGTGGAAGGCGAGGACGAGAGCAAGTAGAAATAAGGCAGGGACCAGGATTGGGAGAGATATCCCCAGAAGCAAGGAGGAGAAGCATGGACAGAAAGAGAATGTGTGAGGATGATTTGTAGGGGTGTATTTTAGTGCAGGAGGTATAGCTGTGTGGTGACAGAGGGCGCAGGTAAGAGAGGAGTTCATGTGAACTGACAAGTGGTGAAGTAAGGAGAGATGGCGAAATATGAATAGAGTTAGATACATGATGAGGCTGGTGGAAGGAAGTGCATAATTTGAAAATAAGTGAAGTTACAGCAAATATAAAAAGTAAAAGCGGCATCACAGCAATAGTAATGTGTTGAGATGTGCAGTCTGGGATGATATCCTCCTTTCCAGCGTAGATCAAATGCAGGAATCAGAAGCAGTAGATTGTGTCCACTTTTTCCACTTCTTTTTGAACTTCCTTTTTTAAACTTCCATACTACTTTAAAGATTTCTACTTAAAAGCATTTCTGCTTAAGAGCAAAGGCTGCAAGCAGCATTGGCTGTTGTGAGTTTACTTATATACATTTAGAAAGTCATCTGGTTGGTACAACAAACTTATTTAGCACATGTGAGGGTAGTTAAAGCAAATGGTTTTTCAAAGGTGGGTGTTGTCTTGCACAAGTGTGAAAGATGAATTAAATTAAGACAATAGGGGGATGATTTACAAACAGACAATTTGAGATGTTTTTACCTAAATTGAACTAAATACACAGCAGGGTAGGATGATTGCAGGACAAACAGACAATTTGAGATGTTTTTACCTAAATTGAACTAAATACACAGCAGGGTAGGATGATTGCAGGACAAACAGACAATTTGAGATGTTTTTACCTAAATTGAAATAAATAGACAGCAGGGTAGGATGATTGCAGGACAAACAGACAATTTGAGATGTTTTTACCTAAATTGAACTAAATAGACAGCAGGGTAGGATGATTGCAGGACAAACAGACAATTTGAGATGTTTTTACCTGAGAAAAGACAAGACAAGAGATGAGATGAGAAGCAGATCAATGGTTCCAACTTCCTTTTTTAAACCTCCATACTACTTTAAAGATTTCTACTTAAAAGCATTTCTGCTTAAGAGCAAAGGCTGTGTGTGTCGCTCTCTCTCTGTGTGTGTTGCTCTGTGGGTGTGTCTCTCTCTCTCTCTGTGTCTCTCTCTGTGTGTGTATGTGTGTTTCTGTGTGTGTGTGTGTGTGTGTGTGTGTGTGTATCTCTCTCTCTTTCTCTCTGTGGCTCTCTGTGTGTCTCTCTGTCTCTGTGTCTGTCTCTTTGTCTGTCTGTCTGTCTCTCCCTCTGTGTGTCTCTCTCTGTCTGTCTGTCTCTCTCACTCACTCACACTCGCTCTGTCTCACATGCACTCTGGATATCTTATTTACTCTATATATCCTAACTGAGCTATACCTACATCGAAATAACCTAAACTGCTTTCTTCCAGATCTGACTCTCGAGCGGGAGACATAGGAATCCCCCCTAACCCAGAAGACAGGTAGGGAAGACCTCCCCTCCAACATATAACATTGCGGGAATGAGGGTACCTGGACATTGAGGGACTGCGGATCAGGTAAGATCCCAGGCGGGATTGCTGCTTTAGATATTGTGAAGCGGGGGCATCCTGACACTGGTTAATGGGTTCAGGAAACTAGTTACACATTTGGCTTTTTTTTCTAGATCCGACACACCCACACACACACACAGACACAAACACACACACTGTAGTATAATGTAATACAATAAATAAACTTATGTCAAAAACTAATGTTCTTACTAGGAATGTATTCAATTAATTTATTTTGGGGCGGGACTAGGGGCGGGACAAGCTGTCGTGAAGATTTATATATATATAATCAGAATCCTTTCAATTATTGACTCACTTTTGTTTGCATGTATCACGAAAGCTTGCACAAATAAAAGCATTTAGTTAGCCACAGAACAGTATAAACTATCTGTTGACTAGAGGGGTCAGTGCAGGCAGGGCCGTCCAAAGAAATAAGGAACATAGAAGACGAATAGTTATACCTGAATCTACGGGGGTATTTAATCTATCGTCATTTCAACTGTCAATTTATGAACAAGCATTGTTGGAAAAGGGGTTATCCTTTTCGCACAGTACAGGCCCAAATGCATTCAACTTATTTGTTGATTTAAATTGTTATATTCATAAATTAACCCTTCAAAGACATTTTAATATTCAAAATGGTAAGAAAATTTCTGATAATACTGTTGATTCACTGACGAATGATTCTCTTTGTTTAAATGCGCTGTCCCACTTATTGGTGGAAAGTGGGACCTCAACACAGGCAGTTATGGAATCATTGGATGAGTTTAATTTGACTATACTTCCTACAGATTTGACCTGTTCTTCTCAGGTAAGTAATTTGGCTGTTATGCATTCGCCGTTCAGGCCGCAGTCCCTTTTCTTCCCCTATCAATCGAAGGGAGGTTATGTCGATTCCTTTTATAATTTGGTCCTACAGTACTTTGAACATCTTTGTTCAGGGCCTTCTAGAATTCGACATAATCTCCCTAAATCAGAACGAGTTGCTTTAGATGCTCTCAAAAATAATGAGAGGATCGTTATTGGACAGGCTGATAAGGGTGGGGGCATCGTCATCCAGAACAGGGAGGCCTATCTAAGGGAGGCGTCCAGGCTTCTGGGTGACGCTGCCTCTTACTCTATTCTGCCCACTGATCCCACATCCAGTTATCAAATCGAACTCAGGGATCTCTTGGGTAGAGCACATACAGATGGCATTCTGACATGATCAGAATTAAAGTTTTTATTTAATGATCATCCTCGTATACCTGTGTTTTACCATCTGCCGAAGCTTCATAAGTCTCTCATCGATCCCCCTGGATGGCCCATTATCTCTGGGGTGGATTCGTTGACAGCATGCCTGTCCCAATATGTTGGCTATTTTCTTCATCCTATAGTGGCCTCATTGAGGTCTCATATTAGGGACACGCTGCATGTCGTCGACTCCATCTCCGAGATAAAATGGAAACCCACATTCTTGTGGGCAACGTGTGATGTATCATTGTTATACACGTTGTGACAGAGTCACTGACTCAGTAGGCTGTGACAGTGAATGGAGAGATGCTGCAGCCAGATCACTGAGTGTTAATCTCCACAGACAGAGAAAGCACAGCTGAAGACTGATTAAACAGGGGCTGAACTCATGAGTGAAACAAGTGCTTTAAAAAGCAGGAAGTTGCTCACACAAGGTGAGCTTGTTTATCCACAGGAAGATGGAAATAACTCTCCCGGCTTGGAAGCCGTAGCAGCTGCTGCTGCTCTGGTCCCCAGTCCTGCGAGGAGCTTTGCTGCTGGGAGCAGCTGGGACCCCAACCCAGGATAAAGATACAGATTGCTGCGAGGCTGGACACAGCTTGCTCCCCGGAACAGTGTTCCTGTTTGCTGTTGGAGCTGCATAACAGATAAGACTTTATTATTATGCTTATTGGTAATCGTTTGTGTAGCACGTTTTGGGCATGACCAGATTAGCTGGCTGTCCTGTTAGTAAGGGCTCAAGAAGTGAGTTAGTGTCCCTAACGGGACTAGGCTTTAATTTTCAAGAAAGTAGTTTCTTAAAGGGACAGTGCACCCGTACTTATTTTGGTTGTGGCTAATAAACCACTAGTGTTTAAAGTTTCCCATCGTGTCTAGCGTCTTACTGCCCCCGCCACGAGGCCGTCCTGCCACAACCTCCATTGTGCATTCCAGGGGTATCGACGCAGTAAGCTCCTGGCTGAACCAGGATACTACCATCCCCTCTATTCAAAAAATATTTTTACTTGAAAGTATTAAATTCATATTAACACATAACTATTTTTTGTTTGATGAAATGTATTATTTACAAATTTGTGGAACGGCCATGGGTACGAGATTCGCCCCGAGTTATGCTAACCTATACAAGGGCTATTGGAGGAGTTTGCCGTGTGGCGGTGTGCTGCGCTTGGGGCGTGTCGCGTATACTATGGCCGTTTCATAGATGATTTAGTTATAATTTGGGATGGAGAGGAGGATATCTTTAGAAACATTTTGAATTAATTTGATGATAATGATTTAGGACTGAAATTTACTTTTGAAATCAATGCCAAATCAGTGGTGTTCTTGGATTTGATACTGGGTGTGGATGATGAATTTAACATCTTAACAAAAACACATTTCAAGCCGGTCAGTGTAAACAATTATGTTCATGCGGACAGCAATCATGCTGCCCGCTGGCTCAATAACATCCCATTGGGCCAGTTTCATCGGATGAAGAGGAACTGCACGAAGGACGGTGACTTCATATCCCAATCTAAAATACTTGAGAAGAAATTCAAAGACAAGGGGTTTGACTCGGAACTTGTCAAACAGTCTTTTGACAAAGTTTCCATGTTAGATAGATCAAATAGAGAAAAACCTGGTGCCAAATTGTCAGTGGAATGTCCTGTACTCCTCAAGGGATCCGCACA
>WSYH01019252.1:0-10303 GCA_036426205.1 Ascaphus truei
ACACACACACACACACACACACACACACACACACACACACAAATATGTAACAGCTATATACAAGGTGTAACATTGACAGTATATATGTGTGTGTACATATACATACTGTATACACATCTATATCTGTCTATGTATCTTTACATCTATACTATATGTGTACGCGTATGTATGTATTTGTATATGTAGGTGTGTGTGTGTCTGTAAATATAGCTACATGAGGTGTATCTCTTTCTCTCTATATATGTATTATATATATATTATATATACATACAGTACAGTGTGTATGGATTGTAGCTCACTCTTCACTGGTATAACCCAGACTGCTGGAGCGGGTGCTGCTATCAGAGTACTGATAGATACTGTACTGTATGTGGAAGATACTGTACAAAAAATAGCGAAGGGATGGGCACACCAAAAATGTGCAAAATAATGTCTTTTATTGGCCAAATGTTTCGGCTACCCTCTGGAGCGCTTTATAAAGGCTCAGGTTGGAAGCCGAAATGGTGGGCTAATAAAATATTTTTTATTTACAATTTTTTGGTGTCTCTATCTCGCTACACACACACACACACACACACACACACACACACACACACACACACACACACACACACACACACACACACACACACACACACGCGCCCATATGTGTAGAGCACAGCACCATGGGTCTGATGAAGAGTTTGTAGGTGACCAAGTGTGACATTTTTATGCATAAAGGTAGTGTTGTTTATACCGAATGTTATGATATTTAATAAATGGATTATACTGTATGTGGTATTCAATAGCACGGGTTAATGTTGTACCTTATGCGAAGTGGGTGGAGAAACATTGGTTGTAGTTAGGGAGAGTGTTTGAGTTTAAACCCCCTCTCTAGAAGGGGTAATACCAATGGCTATTATAGTTGTGCACCATCGTCGGAGGTGTGCTATTGGGATCCAGATGGGCATGCGGGGGTGTATAATCAAGAGGAGGGGACTAGGGCTAACGAGGGTGTTCCGGCCGAGCAGGGATGTTGGGGGGTCCCCATGGGGACGGATGTGCGGCGCAGGGGGGGGAAGGATCCGGCGTTACTTAGGAGGTGCGGACGGGATCGGCAGTCCGATAGGGGGGGGTGACCGCTAGACTCGGCGCACTGCGTGATTGGGCACATCAGTTCGCGGTGCAAGGGCAAGGAGATGCGGGTGGTATCGTGCTGCGGGCGCGCCTCCACTCCACATTCCATCAGCTTTCAGCCGTCCTTGCCTCTGCATCCTGCCCTCCAGCACCGGTGCGAAAGGATCTACGACCGGCAATGTGGCAAGCATTTAGTGTAGACAATACTGTCGACATTTGAGACCCGGGACTAAGGGGAAGCAAATGCATGCTGCTTGGTAGAAACACAGCTTTTAAACAGATGGCTGTTGGGGATGAGATTGCAAAGCTAGTAAACAAACTCACAGGAAGACTGTTCGCACCTTGTGGGACTCCTTCGCAGTGTGCGAGGTTGGTTCGTGTACTTGGTTTGGCTGGTTTGAAGAGACTGAGAGTAGGTCTCACCACACATTATTCAGGTTATGGTTGGTTGGGAAAGTCCCCAGCGGGTAAAACAGTGGGCAAAGGAAAAATACCTCCATCGAGGTAGAAGCATTTGATGCAGACTGTAAATATTCATGTATTGCTCCAGTTGTCATTGTCAGACAGGTCTGAAAACCCCGTCTTTCACCATTATCAGTGGAAGGTGCTTGCGTTCCCGGATTGCTGTGTTGGTGGTGATAATGGTGAAAGGGCGGGGGTTCTGCAGACTGTCTGAGTGACATCAAAGTGAGACATACGGTGTATATATGTCTAGCAGTTGCCTATATTATAGTAGGTTAATATATATATATAGTCATAGGATGATTTATACTAGATATAACGACCAAATATCTATAGTGATAATATGCACACATACAACATCTGACATACAACGGCAGGGGGCGTGCTGGGCACCGAAGGTGTGCTCATGCTAGGTAGAGGGATTGGGGCCTGGGTAGAACATGATGAGATTTGTGTACCATGGGGTGCGGATTATGTGTCAAAAACAAGAAACTACAATCTGGCCTATCATGCTTCCACCTCTCAATGCTGACCCCCTGGTGTGGCAATGCCGGCAATTTCCCCGCGGATTGTGATCAAAAGGGGACTTCGAAGGTTCAAAGCAAAGTCCAGATATAATAAAAGCGTCCAATGTGCGGTAATCAAAGGCGTGCCTATGGACTATGAAATCTCCGAAGCACAGGTGAAGAAATCTGGCCCACGGGGGTCGGCCCCTATTCGGGGCTCCTCCAGATTTCAAGGACACTTGGCCTGTAACAACGAGTTCTCTCCCACATACTCCAAGTTTGCAAACCCCGTACCTAATTCTTGATAAAGATATGATCGTCAGTAGGAGCATAGTCGGGACGGCGTTGATTTCTGGGATTTTGTAGTGGGGATTAGGCACTGTTGACCTGAAAACCCGGTTGCCGCAGACCATGAGCTACTATGCTTGACGTGGACTGCGAGACCTCAACAATAAGATACATACGATAGAAGAGAATGTGGGAGGAAGCAGGATGATCTGGGGACGGGATCCCGGCAGCCAAGAACCCCAAGTTTGTACCACCATTCAGAGCGGAAAGTGCCTGTCTAGTAACAGATTTGGTTCTACACGGGTACATCCACCACCGGAGTAGGCTGAGCAGGCCCCTCCATGGCCTGTCGACCGCTCTGGTTGGACCCGGTGCATGGGTCCTCAGCAGGGTAGCACCATGGGGGGGGGTCGTACATATACGGGGAGCCTGTACCGAGTTAGGGCCGCCCCTTTTGGATATGAGTCCGAGCCATGGTGGAGGAGAAAGTGAGGTGGGAGCGGTCCCACTGGATCCCGGGTGTCTGTCGGTTCTGTGGGTAACGCCTAAGAAGGCCTCCCTCCTGGACAAAAAATTAACAGTTCTTTGTACTAAAGGCAGGCACGGACGCTCAACAAGTAGTGGCGAAAATGGAAAAAAAAATGGAAGGAAAAAGCTCGACCAGCCAACAAGGAGGGATTGTCCCAGCCAGTGAGATGCAGGAGTCCGGCTGAGTTGGAACTCCTACAAATCGACTACAAACAAAGAACCTCGAGAAATTCTACAAAAATACCTGGGAAGCTTGGGCTCGTACGAGTTAGAAAACCAAATAGGATCTACGTCCAAAGATGTGTTCTTAGAGCCGTTCGGGGTGTTGGCGGTTCGAAGGCCATGGGGCGGCCCACTTTTTGGCTCCAACCCCTTAGCCTCTGTCCCCCCCAGCTCATCCATTTCCATCTCTCCCGCTCCCTCTGTTTAGCTATTGCCCTTAAACGTATCCTTAGCTTTCTCTGAAAAGGAGGGGTAGGGCACGGGTGAACATCCCGTAGACACCCCCCCCGGGATTGGAGAGGAGGGGCTTGATATACGGGGTATCCTAAACGTGGTTTATGCGGAAGCTATCCATATGTGCGAATTGTCAATGTAAAAATAAATAACACAATGAGCTTCTGTCACCCAAGGCTTGGTTGTGTTTGATATGATGTACCTACGGTCTCGTGAAAAAACAATTATAAAAAAGAAGAAAATTGAAAATAAAAATTGTTAGTGCAAGGGTGGAGCAGGGCGAAATATAGTATAATAAACTCGTATGTGATTGGCTCCGTTAAAATATTAAAAAAAAAAAGACAAGGATTCAGTTACAGTTTTGGCACCAGGGCAGGGTTGGAGGGTTGGGGTATCCTTGGGTCTTCCACGAACGCGCGGACAAGTCCTTGGGATGGTTAGTTCGCTGTGAGCTCTCCACCCCATATTTGGGATGTTGCGCCATAGATGGTACCAGAGTGCTTGCAAACCGTTGCAGAGCGCGCCGATACTGCAGGGGAATGAGGCGTATAAGGGTCTCGAGATAGACGAGGTTCGTGACAAGAACAGGCCAGACCTGGACCCACAGGATGGAATAGTAAAGAAGGCCTCAAGATGACTAGTATGTCCTACCATGGTAAATAAGAGATTGTGAGCTAAATCAGAGGGATAGGTGCAATAGCAAGAGACCTGCATGAGGGTCTGAATAATGAGGCTCAGAGTAAAGATAATAACAGTGTGTATGCAAAGGGAAGAATCAAATCTGACATAGCGAGTTTATAGAAATACAGCAAAGCCGTTAATTATATAGGTACACTGTTTACAAACGCTCCAGCTGGTCAACTTGTTAAGTGAAAGTGCATACCGAGGACATACTGCTTGGGCTTCATCGCTAATGTTGAACTTAGAGAGTAAACAGCAGAAATAAATGTTGAAAATGTGGGGCGCGATGCTGTATGCAAGGGAGAAGTGGTCTGACGAGCTCAGGAGGTGAGAGCATAAAATGTATGGTGAGCTACTGGACCCCAAAGAAGTCCCAGCAATATAATGGCACCATGGTGGGCGTGCAGAGATGGAAGACAGATAGTAGGATGTGTCCTTATATAGAGGTGCTGTACTTGGGTGAGATTTTGGTTGCCCCAGTGTATATTTGACAACGTGGTCTCTCTGGGTAAAGGTGGATGTGCCATAGAAGCAAAAGACGTGGATGTGTAGCAGTGATTGGTGAAGACATTCAGGGGGTAAGAGGTTGCAGGATATGCGTCAAGAGTCAGTTAGACTAGAAGGATATAAGTGAAACATCCTTCCGGTTTGTGTCTTTTGAGCTGAGAAACACCAGCGCCAATGTGACTGCTTGCGCTTGCTAATCAATATGAGCAAGCACGACGTTCACAGATTGTATTGCAGATTATGTATTAAATGGTCTCTGGCCTTGGTGCTATCGTGACTCCCCACTCACGACCATATCGCCAGACCCTTTGGCCACGTCCTGACTGCCCCATAAAGAACACAGACGGGGGGGTGGGTTTGGGTATGGGAGCAGGCTCCAGTGAGCTGAAACATAATCAAGAGTAAAGTGTTTAACCAGCAATATGCCACATTCCTTTTCACGAGTTGACAAACACGATTTCCTTACTATAGCAAAAGGGACTGCAATTCTTCCACAACCCAGACTGTGTAGCTGCAAAAAGAGAAGGTTATTATAGCAATCTACAGAGAGACGGACATGGAGAGATACTCATTCCGTACTATACAAGGGGATCTCAAGAAACGGTACAGGGACAAGAGAATCCTTTCTCTTATACAAGGGATGACCCCGTAGTTGTCGAGATGACACTAAAATATGTTCAGTTGAGACATTTTCTGTATGATTGTTCACGCGCCGTCAAGAGGAAATGTCATAGATCTATAGCAAAAGGTTATGTAATTAGGTGTTTTTAAGCTGCGAGAACAACCACCACAAACGGAAGCATAAATAGTGGTGGGTGTTATTGTGGAAAAACGTTTGATGCCTCCCTCCCCCAGCACACACCACCCTCATCCTATTGCGAAACCCCACTATCACATGATCCGCAGGATTCTGAGAATTTTGCTGCCACAGTAACAAATGTAATCAACGTTTACGTGGATAAGAATGACTATACAAAGGTGCAGTTGCAGTGGGTCGCTCAGTGTGGCATTTGTATTACCACAGAATCCTCTGCTGCTGTGGAAAGGCACGGTAACGGTGCTTGTAGTTATGGGATAAGGACGAGGATGGTGGAGCATGTCTCAAGCGGGAAGCTTTTACTCATAACTGTATTCATTGCCGTTCCATCTTTGGGACACTGGATGGGTCCTCTTTTATGAAAGAGAGCACATCGTTCCACACTTGTGGTTGTCAGAGGCCTGTGACAAGGTGACTAGTCTGTGCTCCCTGGGCAGTGTAGATAGGCACTTACCTTGAGAATTCGTAGGTGATTTATATGCAAATAGCTTCCGCTGCGGTTGATGTTGAATTGAAGTAAAGCAGACGGGGATCCTATTCCTTACGGCGATTTTATCAGAAACCACCCTGTCGTAAGGCGGGGGATCCCCACGTCGTGATGTGGGGGCTCGTGTATGGAACTGGTCAACGGGTCCAGCTTCCCCAATTCGGGCAATGAACTTGCAGACCCCAGTGAGGTAACGCGGGGTCCCTCACGAACAGGACGCATGAAAATCCACAACAGATGTCATCTGTTGATAGTTTGCCCTTTTAGAACTGGTTGTTCAGATTTCCATTGTATCCTCCTCTGATAATGAAAAGGAGGGTGCGATGAGGATTGTGTGGCAATAACATATATATAGTATTATATGTAATCAGCATCAGATGGGGAGAAATAAAGAACCCACGAATTACAGTTTAGCGTGGCAGCCCAGATGTGATAATAGTGTGAGGTGGGAACACTTTGAAGAGCTAAAGAGGGGGTTGAAGTAGTTGATGAAGAATGTCCCAAAACATTTTGGTAAGCGTTCGTGTTCTAAGAGATAAGAATGAGACCATCGCAGTCAGATGGAGAAGGGCAAGCCTGGCGATTAAGTTACAATCCATAAACAGGTCGGTTTGATTGAAGAGTATTGGAGTAACTGGGATACATAGGGAAGGTGCGGAAGCATGTGAGTGTCGGACCTGGAGGAACATTTTGGAAACCCAGTGCTTCAGACTGGTTAAGGCTCTGTGTGTTGGAGGATCGATGGTTAGGATAGACCAAGCCAGAACACGCAGTGGAAGAGAGACAACCTTTTCCCGACGCGCCTCAATATGAGGGGAACCGCGAGGAGAAGCAACCTGGCATCAAAGCTTATACTAATTCACAATGGGTCGCTGTCATATAACATGTAGGTACCGTTCAAATGGCTTTCTGTGGGTCCACAAGGTGTTCATTGGCTGGGGTTGCACGTATTGAGGTGGATACTCTACTCTGGTGCCTGACGCGTATGCCCAGCTGTTTCCATAACTCCATGGAGGCAGCTCGCTGATATCTGCGCTTCAGACTGACGGTCGGTAGCCGAGGATGGGACGGAAGACCAACGGTCAGTCACGCAGGCACACCAAGAAGGCCATCTGGCACATGAGTGGTTTTTATGGCAGTGTCCTTGTGCTTCGATCTTTCGCCTTGAGTCAAACACTCGGTTTTAGTTTGGGCCTTGACCCTAGACCACTCAAAGGGCGGGTGTATTAATGATTTCTGCGAGCGTTGTGTAGGGAGGATACTTCCTTCTGTGAAGTTGCGCATCGTATGTTAATATCTAGTGACGATATGGTATTTCAGCTGGGTTGTCATATGGCAGTTAATATACTACATAAGATGCCAATCTGCGCATAGTATTTTATATGTGTCATTATGTATTGCTTTAAGGTGAAAACAGGGAAACATACGTGTCGGGTTTGGTGCCATTAGCAGTTAGTTTATATTATCAGTTAATAAGTGCCATGTTATTCGAAGGTTGTATTTTCCTCAGGTTATCAAATAAACATAAGGAGACACAGTGGCGCTGTTTGTATTATGTCGCAGTACATTACGGATTGCCTAAGTGGTGGTACTTTTGGTTTGTGTCATCGATTGAGGTCTGGAGCTTTTGGTAGCGTATTTTAGACCAGCTAGAAACAGATGTTGTGTATTGCTTGCGACCAGAATCACCTGCGAGACTGAGGCTTGTTTCATAAGGTGTATATGATATACATTTGTTGAGTATCAATGATCTGTCTCACTGATTGCGCAGTACGGCATGTATATATCTATGGTAATATATATATAATATAAATATCATATATAATAGTTTTATAATATTACACAAAACTAATATATATACGACAGAACAAAATATATATACACTAGAAGTATGATTCTATAGATGCTTGCTTAGTTCAGTTTGTTGCTGGATGATATATTCCATCTTAGGAAGACCGTCTTTACAATATTGAGAGCCACTGTGTGTGACAGTACATGGATCTGCCTCTATTATCGGGTCAATTGCCACCACAAGCCTCAGGTTTGCAATGGTGTTGGCGTCCGGTTACGTGTTTGCTTTCTACCTTATGGCGAGGTACTTATTATATAGTTTGTTGGATTAATAAATGGGTTAACGCGATCATGATGTTGTATGATCGGTATATAGTGTTTTTTGTATACTTGTTTTGGTATATAGGATGGGGGGCCATGCTCCTGAGTAAGTTTGAGCAGGTTTCGCATGCAGCGTGGGGCGTGAGTTGTATAGGGAGCCACTTTGTTACCGAGTGGGCGTGTTCTGGTGAAGTTCAGTAGACCCCACGCAGTTCCTTGCATATACGCACGAGCCTTTCTGTCCTGCCCCCGCCACACCGATTCCTAATCCTCGTACCATTCACCCCGCCTTTCACCCAACTACCATTGCGCCACACCCGTCCTTGCACTTTCCTGGGCCGAAGGCACAGCACTTGTGGATATTATCCAGCCGGGACTGCGATGCGGTTTGTTAGTGTTATATTTAGTTTGGGTTAAATTGATTTGACAGCATGCGTCCGTTATATGCAGTCACTATGCCTTTCCCGCGATCAGCATCCCCCGGCATACACGTCAGAGGTTCGATAACGGTTGCACCATGGTAATGGTGGGACACTCCTATCCTGGCGCAATGCGCGACAGCAACATGAATGCATGCGCAGTTGCCAATAGACTCGTATGCGTAGCCATCCAGATGAATCCAGTGGATACAGCTGTGACCGCTATGTTCTATCAGATTTATGGGGATAGATAGCATTGCCCAGACAGGGGAACATGGGACTTTGCCCTTTTGACTGAAAGGACAGTATTGGAATTGAGACGCTTTTCGAAGTCTAAATATCCTAAAGGTTTTTAAGTGGTAAGCTTATTTGAGCTCAACTACCGTTTTTAAGGTCGTGCTGAGCTTTTGCTATCTACATTTTTGTCTTTTTATTCCACTTAGCTCCTGAAACGTAGGATGTTTATATATGGTTTAAGAATGTTTTAACATGTTGTGTATGTCAATAAGTATTGTGTATTTGTGATTTCGTAGGTGAGGTGTGTATGTTGAGCTAGAGTGCGGGGGTATCCATGTATGAGCTGCCTTGTATCATGCGTCACATGTGTGTCAATCAACTAGGTGAGGGAGTTACCAGATAGATTGGGTCCATACATGTTGGATAAGAGACGCCTGATTGGTGACCTCTGACGTGAAACCTCCTGCATGAAAAGCAACGTGGGTGCGAAGCGCGTTAGAGGTCACGAGAGAGGGCGTGGAGAGCGAGGACGAGGGTATGACTCTCACGCGGCTGGTGTGTGAGTGGATGAGGACGGTAGCGACCAGGTGTGGGTAGCTGCGAAAGAAGTGAACAGCTGGGCGATTGTGTGTGTCACCCTCCACGGGTGGGGTGCTCGTGGCTCAGATCGGCGTACAACTTACGGTGAGTGCTGCTCCCCATATCGAGTTTTGGCCAGCGTCTGAGTCTGGCTATCATCACGTGTGCAGACCTCCAGTAATTGCGGTCCGAAGAGGTCAGTGTAAAATACACTTGGGGGAAGTTAATTTTCTGTCGGTATAATGTCCTGGTAAGTCGCTCCTATCTATCTATGGGCAGCAGTATTATTGAACTTTGTTTGTTCTTTGTCTTGTTGTGAAGGCATATGTGTTTATGTGTGAGCTCTAATTAGCACTGTTTCAATTAACAGTACTTTTTATATCATTATTGAGACTCATTCAAGATTCTGTTGTTGGATCATGTTTGCGGTAACTCAATCCCGGTGCGCATGCTGTGTAGTTGTGTTGTTGTTTGTCGCTTCGGTGTGCTCATCTTGTGGAGTCACCCTGACTAGGAGCGTTAGTTTCGGGGAGAAGAAGCTCAAGCGACATTAGTCATGCAAGGGGTGATGTGCCAGGGGTCCCTACAAGTGAATTTAGGACGACGGTACCTTTTCAGGGATAGTAGGATGTTGTGGTGTTGATTCACGTCAATAGGTTGGGGAGCGTTATGTTTGTTGTGTCAGGCCCTTTTGTATTCCAGTAGTGCTGATAATTGTGCTGCCTAGTTGGTTATATGGCATGCAACGGAGGTTATTTATATATATCAGAATTGATAATGTGGTGGTGTTTTCTGGTCACTCTCCCTTGTACAACTCCCATGAGAGGACAGCGGTCCCGTTTTGCAGGAACCCGAAGACGTTACGTTCTTGATGGTAAGGACATTATTTACTATACATTTTTTTTGCTTGCTACAACTGAGTGCTGTCTCCGTGAATTTACGCAGAGACTGCGGAAGGTATCATAGGTTTATAATACTATTATTTAAAATATATATATACATGAATATTATGGGATATATATATATAGTATATATATATCTATATATATATATATTAATCAACCATTTATAGGTGAGGGAAAGGGAGAAGCAAGGTTATTTTATCGTC
>WSYH01019253.1:0-10303 GCA_036426205.1 Ascaphus truei
ACACACACACACACACACACACACACACACACACACACATAAGAATGAGAAAAATGGAAGAATTTTTTAAAGAGTTTCTGTGCGAGCAGATCAGACAGCAGGGACAGTTAATGCAGCAGAAGGCCCAGCTACAAGCAGAGAGAGATTAAAGACTATTGCAGCAGCAAACCCAGCTCCTAACCCAGCAGCAGGCAGCACAGGAGGAGCGGATGGCCAAGCTGCTGACCTAATTCCAGGGGTCTGCCAGTCCAGAACTTGCAAACAAACCCCCGGTACTTCTGGGGAAAATGGCTCTGAACGAGGATCTAGAGGCTTTTTTACTGACATTTGAAAGGGTTGCTGAAGCTCAGGGCTGGGCTGCAGATCGCTGGCCAACTGCTTTGGCCCCGCTCCTCATAGGAGAAGCCCAGGCCTCATATCAGGGCTTCCCTGCAGATCAGGCAATGGACTACCGACAAGTAAAAGCCTCCATACTGGATCGCTTAGGTCTGACCCCAGAGACCTACCGGCAGCAGTTCCGGAACCTGAAGTACACCGCTAAGATGAGACCCCGGGTCCTCGCTCAGCGGTTATTGGACTTGTGTATGCGCTGGATACAACCCGAGGAGTTCACTAAGGATGCAATTCTTGAGCAGGTGGTTTTGGAACAATTTCTACAAATAATACCACCTTCCGTACGCTCGTGGGTAAAACGCCACGCTGTTGAAACCCTAGCTTTGGCGGTCCAACTCGTGGAGAACTTCCTTGGGGCTGAGGAGCAGGCGAGTGTCCTGGACCCGACGGATCCGACTCCACCGGCACCTACGGATGCCCAAAGAGGGAGGTCGGGTCAGCAATTTTGTTACGGCCCGTCCACGCACAACCGCCAAGTCCAACGGAAGGAGCAGTCGTTCCAGCAAGGGCGGAGTCCAAATGCTGGTCCCCGCCGAGACCCTCATCTACTTCCGCAAAATGAGAGGAGCTTCCGAGGATGTCGCCCACAGGACCCACCAGATGCCTGGTCTCCAGTGTCCGGTCCAGCAGAGAACTATCCACGGCCCCCTCCTACGTGGGAACCCTCTCCATGTTCCGCCTGCGGAGAACAAGGCCACCGGCATGTGGACTGTCCACGAATGGATTGTTCATTCGGCAGGACCGTCGCCTCGGCCTCCACTGGAGAAAACTACAAGCCCTGGCTACTTCCAGCCCAGGTTGGGGGGAAAAAACGTCCAGGCCCTTGTAGATTCGGGCTCTGGGAAAACTCTAGTCTTCCAGGGACTGTTACCGCCTAACGTGTGTTCTTTTGACTCTCCATTGTGAGGATTCGGGGATTGCGTCCCGTGCGGCGCGGTTCCTCCTCTCTACATAACAGTACTGCAGCGGCTGCTGCCTCCGATCTGCCCCCCGCTGGTGCGCACACCCCCGCTCTGTTTACAGAGCGCGTGCGCACCCACTCCTATTCTACCAGGTGACAGACCTTAGCTCCGCCCCCTCGGACACGCCGCACCTCCGCTGCGCGCGGCGTGCACGCGTGACGTCGCGCAACGAGCCCCAGCTGCGAGTCAAGATTGCTGTGAGCCCTTGTCTCCTGCAGCCTATCCTTTGCATCTGCAGAGGCTCCGCCTCCATTCCGCCCCTTCTCCTACTGGTTCCTGTCTCCCATAAGAAACTTCCTCTTCCTGTCATACCTTGCTGAACATAACCTTGTGTAGCCTTTGCGTGTGCCTGTCTTGTCCAGCCCAGTCTTGTCTTGTTCTCTGCAGCTAACCCCTCGTGTACCGACCTGGCTTTGCATTTGGATTCCCTCTGGCTCTTGACCCCTGGCATATGGATAACGACTACGAGTACCTCTCCAACCCCAGACCACAGGCTTATGGACTCCAACTATATGTACCTCTCCAACCCATGGACCCCGGCAAGTATTGGATTAACCCTTTCTACATACCCAGACCCAGCAACGCTACAAACCACCTTCTGGGCTCGCCCCCGCTACTGTGGGTGTATGGCACAGTCGTTCCCACCTCAGTGCCGGGGTTAGGTCTTGTTTGTGGGCTCGCGCAAGCGTTACAGTATGTTCAGCCCAACAAACATTGACCCCCCTGAGGTGGGCCAAACCACAACTGCTGCTACTCTAGTGGGAAACATACCCCAGGAACCACGTCTTCCGACACCCAATCGGTATGCGGGTGAACCCCTAAGATGCCGAGGCTTTCTAATCCAATGTGACATCCACTTTGAATTAACCCCTTCTCGCTTCCCTACCGATAGGTCTAAAGTGGCTTATATCATTGCATTGTAAACCGGAGACGCACTGGCCTGGGCATCTCCTATTTGGGAGTTAATGCCTGAACTCACGCAGAACTTTATTTCTTTCAAAAAAAGGTTTCAGCAGGTTTTTGACACTCCTGGCCGCGAGGCTACTGCGGCCTCTTCTCTTTTCCATATCACCCAGGGCCACTGGACTGTCGCGAAGTACGCTCTTGGATTTCGGACTATTGCCGCGGAAACCGGTTGGAACAACGAGGCCTTAACTGCAGCCTTCTGGCATGGCCTCTCTGACTCCGTGAAAGATCAATTGGCTGCACGTGTAAGACCCACTGCCCTGGAGGATCTGATCTCTACATGTATACGGGTGGATCAACGCCTCCAAGAGAGACGAAGTGAACGCCGGACTACACGTACGCCGGTACCTATACCTATCTCTCCTACTCTCTCTCCTTCTTTTGTTCCAGTTCCTGAAGCGCCAGACCCCATGCCGATGGGTACTCACCATTTGTCCTTTACAGAAAAGCAGCGCCGGAGAAGCGAGGGGCTATGTCTTTATTGTGGCCTAGCTGGTCATTTGGCGTACCGCTGTCCTACGCGTCCAGGAGAATGCCAGCGGCCTATAAGGTATGATGGAGTTTCGTTGGATACCATATCTTCTTGTCCTCCTTCCAAGAAAAATATGCCAAAAAGGATCCTTCTACCTATCATAATGTAGGGTACAGACTTTCATATTTCTGCACTTGCCTTCATTGACTCTGGGTCTGGAGGAAATTTCGTGGATCAGAATTTTGCAATAAAACACCGGATCCCATTGCTCGGGAAGTCCACTCCCATAGGACTCGAAGCGATAGACGGTCGTCCACTCCAGCCTGCCTTTATCACCCCGGAGACCGTGATCTTCACCCTTTCCACCAAGGATGGACACAAGGAACAAATCTCTTTGGACGTCATTCATTCACCATCTGTACAGGTAATCTTGGGCCTCCCCTGGTTACAACTATACAATCCCGTGATTGACTGGACTGATAAACAACCGATACGTTGGTCTACCCCATGTGCCATTCCTTGTGTTCTCACTTCACTCTCTCTTGCCGGTTTAGAGACTGCGGATCCTTCCAAAGGGTCCCTTCCAGAAGTCTACCATGAGTTTATTGATGTTTTCGACAAGGTCCGTTCAGAGATTCTTCCTCCACATCGTCCCTTCGATTGTCCCATTGATCTGATTCCTGGTGCCGTTCTGCCTAAAGGCAAGTCTTACCCCCTGTCCCTTCCAGAGTTCCGAGCCATGTCCGAGTATATCCAGGAGAACTTTAAAAAAGGCTTTATTAAGAATTCCACCTCTCCTGCTGGGGCAGGGTTCTTCTTTGTAAAGAAAAAGGACGGATCTCTTCGCCCCTGCATAGATTATAGAGGCTTGAATAAGATAACACTCATATCTGAATTGTTTGACCGTCTACAAGGTGCCTCCATTTTCTCCACACTTGATCTCCGGGGTGCCTACAACCTGATACGCATAAGGGAAGGAGACGAATGGAAAATGGCCTTTAACACCCGCGACGGCCATTATGAGTACCTAGTAATGCCGTTTGGACTCTGTAACGCCCCTGCGGTATTTCAGGAGTTTGTTAACGAGGTTTTTCGTGATGTTCTCAATTTATTCGTCATTGTATACCTTGATGATATACTAATTTTTTCTAAATCCTTGCCTGAACATATCCAGCATACCAAGCTAGTACTCTCTCGGCTTCGTCAGAATAGTCTGTATGCCAAGATGGAGAAGTGTATGTTTCATAAAAATTCTATTTCCTTCTTGGGTTATATAATCTCTGAGAAGGGATTTTCCATGGATCCTGAGAAACTAAAGACGGTATTAGATTGGCCCCAGCCCACGTCGCTTAAAGCCATCCAGCGATTCCTTGGCTTTGCCAATTATTATCGTAAGTTCATCCATAAATTCTCCACACTGGTTGCTCCTAGTACCGCTTTGACCAAGAAAGATGCTGATCCTTCCTCCTGGCCTCCGGAGGCTGGTCTTGCTTTCGAGTCTTTAAAGAAGGCCTTCACCACTGCTCCCATTTTGCATCACCCCAACCCCTCCCTTTACGTTGGAGGTCGATGCTTCGGATATTGGAGCCGGGGCAGTGCTCTCCCAAAGACGTTCTCCTCAAGATCACCTGCATCCATGCGGCTACTTTTCCAAGAAATTCTCCCCCGCGGAGATCAACTATGATGTAGGTAATAGAGAACTTTTGGCTATCAAACTTGCACTCCAAGAGTGGAGACACCTTCTTGAAGGTACCGAGAAACCGATCCTTATTCTTACTGACCACAAGCATTTATTGTATATATAAGGTGCTCGACGCCTTGGTTCCCGTCAAGCTCGCTGGGCTCTCTTTTTCTCAAGATTCAATTATGTAATCTCTTACATTCCTGGTACAAAGAATTTGAAGGCCGATGCTTTGTCCCGTCAATTCATTTCCGAAGACCGATCCGACGACCTTCCAGAGACTATTCTTCCTTCAAGATTTATCATTGCAGCAAATTCCTTCGATATTTTGGACAAAATTCTGGACTCTCAAACCCGGATTCCAGAGGGCCTGGAGGTACCTGAGGGGTTCCTATATGCGGCAACCAAATTCCGTCAAAAAATTCTTGAGTGGGGTCATGCTTCCAGGTCGGCCGGTCACCCTGGGATCAGAAGAACCACCGATTTAATCAGACGTACTTTCTGGTGGCCAGAGATGTTGAACGATATTAAGGAATTTGTTTCATCTTGTTCCATCTGTGCTCGTAATAAGTCAGTTCGAAAAAAGCCTTCTGGTCTGCTACGCCCGTTCCCCATTCCTGAACGTCCCTGGTCCCATTTATCAATGGATTTTATTGTGGAGCTGCCCATTTCCAATGGCATGAATACCATCTTGGTCATTGTGGATAGGTTCTCCAAGCAGGCCCATTTCATACCCCTCAAGGGCCTCCCTAACTCTGCAACTCTAGCTGATATCTACGTCAAAGAAGTCTTTCGTATACATGGGGTTCCTGTTTCAATTGTATCCGACCGGGGAAACCCAATTTGTATCAAAGTTTTGGCGAGCTTTTTCTCAAAGACTCAATATCTCGCTTCTTTTTTCTTCCGGGTATCACCCGCAAACCAATGGACAGACTGAAAGGGTAAATCAATCATTAGAACAATATCTAAGATGTTTTGTTTCTGATACACAAGATAATTGGGCTGATCTCTTACCATGGGCTGAGTTCGCACATAACTCCCTTAGAAACGAATCCACCCAAGAGTCGCCCTTCTTTGTCAATTATAGCTACCACCCTAACTCTCTTCCTATTTCTTCTACTACCTTTGGAGTCCCTGCTGCTGATGCCAGAATCAATGCTCTTCAAGAGTCATGGAATAAGATTCAGAGAACTCTCCAGGAATCCGTTCGGAGACAAAAGACCCAGGCGGATCGATATGGTCTAGAGGCGCCCAGGTTTAAGACAGGAGACAAGGTATGGCTCTCATCAAAGAACATCAGATTAAAGACACCTACCTTAAAATTGGCTCCCAGATTCTTGGGACCATTCAAGATCCTGGAACAGGTTAATCCTGTGGCGTACCGCCTGGACTTACCTCCCTCTATGAAGATACCATCGGTATTCCATGTCTCTCTTCTGAAACCTGTCAAACAGAGTTCCAGGTATCCTGATGTTGTTTCCCCCCCTCCTCCTGTGTTGGTGCATGGTCAAGAGGAATTAGAAATCCGCTCTGTCATTGACTCAAGAATCTCCAGAGGAAAGGTGCAGTTCCTTGTACACTGGAGGGGTTTCGGTCCTGAAGAACGTTCTTGGGTCTCCAGTGACCAGATTCACGCTCCAGGCTTGCTCAGACGCTTCCACGCCAGGTACCCAGACAAGCCATTTATGGATCGTCCAGAGTTCGATCCTCAAGGGGGGGGTACTGTGAGGATTCGGGGATTGCGTCCCTTGCGGCACGGTTCCTCCTCTCTACATAACAGTACTGCAGCGGCTGCTGCCTCCGATCTGCCCCCCGCTGGTGCGCGCACCCCCGCTCTGTTTACAGAGTGCGTGCGCACCCGCTCCTATTCTACCAGGTCACAGACCTTAGCTCCACCCCCTCAGTCACGCTGCGCCTCCGCTGCGCGCGGCGTGCACGCATGACGTCGCGCAACGAGCCACCAGCTGCGAGTCAAGATTGCTGTGAGGCTTTGTCTCCTGCAGCCTAACCTTTGCATCTGCAGAGGCTCCGCCTCCACTCCGCCCCCTCTCCTACTGGTTCCTGTCTCCTATAAGAAACTTCCTCTTCCTGTCATACCTTGCTGAACATAACCTTGTGTAGCCTTTACATGTGCCTGTCTTGTCCAGCCCAGTCTTGTCTTGTTGTCTGCAGTTAACCTCTCGTGTACCGACCTGGCTTTGCATTTGGATTCTCTCTGGCTCTTGACCCCTGGCATACGGATAACGACTACGAGTACCTCTCCAACCCCAGACCACAGGCTTACGGACTCCAACTACGTGTACCTCTCCAACCCACGGACCCCGGCAAGTATTGGATTAACCCTTTCTACATACCCAGACCCAGCAACGCTACAAACCACCTTCTGGGCTCGCCCCCGCTACTGTGGGTGTGTGGCACAGTCCTTCCCACCTCAGTGCCGGGGTCAGATCTTGTTTGTGGGCTCGCGCAAGCGTTACATCCATGGAGCATAGAATGTATACACGGCGATGTAAGACGGTATCCGACGGCCAAAATCCGGCTACAGGTAAAGGGTCAGGAGGCCTACCTCAAAGTAGGAGTCGCTCCTTGGCTCCCTGCCCCTGTTTTGCTCAGCCGGGTGTGGCCTTTCTTTTCGGAACCTAATGGCCCCAGTCTCTCACGAGGAGCCTTATTCTGTGGCTCAGGAGAACCCTGGCAAACTGTTCCCATTCTCAGCAGACCTTTTCCCCAGCCAACACCGGGTTCCAAAGACTCGGAAGCAAAGACGCTCCGACAAACAGGACTGGTTGCAGAAATCTGGGTCTCAAGATGACCATTCTAGTAGCCAGAGGTCACAAGTGATGGCTGGGGATGGCCAGAGGGAGGGGGATATGGGCCCTGGAGATTTACCAGACCTATACCGCCCTGACTTTCACCAGAGGCAAAGGGAAGACCCAGTCCTTGCTACACAGTGTGACAAGGTGGTAAAAATTGATGAGCAGATTTTAAATGCACAGGGGGTGATAGTATTCCCCCATTTTGAATTATCAAATGATATCCTGTATAGGGTGAATAGGCAGACACAAACAGGGGAGGTCACCAGACAGATATTGGTTCCCAAGGCGTTTGTTAAATCTGTGTTCACTCTAGCCCATACTGTCCCCTGGGGTGGTCACCTAGGCAGGGATAAAACATTGGACCGTATTTCGTCTTGATTCTATTGGCCAGGGATGCATAGTGATATTGCTAAGTTATGTGCGGCATGTCCGGAGTGCCAGCTAACTAGTCCGAAGGGACAAAAAACAGCCCCTTTGGTTCCTCTACCCTTGGTGTCAGTTCCCTTTGAACGGATTGGGGTAGACTTGGTAGGACCTCTAGAACCTTCCGCGAAAGGACACAGGTTTATTCTTGTAATAGTTGACTATGCAACAAGGTATCCTGAGGCGTTCCCCCTGAGAACAGCAACGGCGAAGCAAGTAGCCAACAAGTTGTTGGAGCTGTTCTCACGGGTTGGACTTATGGCTAAACTGATGCAGGATGTCTTAAAATTACTAGACGTCAAGTCTGTTCGGACATTGGTCTACCATCCACAGACTGATGGATTGGTGGAAAGATTTAACCGAACTCTAAAAGGGATGCTGAGGAAATTTGTAGATTCAGAGAAGAGAGCCTGGGATGAACTTCTCCCTTTTCTGCTGTTTGCAGTGCGGGAAGTTCCCCAGGCCTCCACGGGATTCTCTCCATTTGAACTGCTGTATGGCCGCCAACCCCGGGCTATCCTAGACCTCCTAAAGGAGCCCTGGGAGGAACCGCGGTCCCCTTCTAAGAATACCCTGCAATATGTACTAGACGTTAGGAAGTGCCTAGATGTGGTCGGCCATTTTGCTAGGGAGAATCTTAGATCAGCCCAGGACAGCCAGGAGAGACATTACAAATCAGAATGCTCGCATGAGAGTATTTCACCCGGGAGACCAGGTAATGTTGTTGTTACCCAGTTGTGAGAGCAAACTCCTAGCCAAATGGCAGGGCTCATTCGAAGTACTCCACCACACGGGTGATTACGAGATCGCTCAACCAGGGTCCAGGAAGGGTAAACAAATTTACCATGTGAACTTGCTGAAACTCTGGAAGATGCAGCGGTCTCTATTCATCCACCCGGTGGAGGAGGAAACGTATTTGGGTCCTCAGCCCCCACGGGAGAACATTGTGGGTGACGATAAAACCCAATGGGTAGACAGTTGTCGTCTGAACAAAAAGGGGACTTGTTAGAAATAATTACACAATTCCATGATGTTTTTTCTGGTTTGCCAGGGCAAACTAATTTAATTTCACATGTGATCAAGACAGCACCTGGGGTAAAAGTACATTCCCGTCCTTATAGGTTGCCTGAGAGTCGTAGTGCCCTGGTAGAGAAGGAGGTACAAGAAATGTTACACTTAGGAGTGATTGAGGAATCATGCAGTGAGTGGTGTAGTCCACTAGTTATGGTCCCTAAACCCGATTGGAAGGTAAGATTTTGTGTGGACCTCCGAAAGGTCAATGCGGTATCCAAGTTTGACGCATATCTGATGCTGGACAAAAGGATACTGGCAAATACCCTTAGAGGAAAAGTCCAAGTACAAAACAGCCTTTGCCACTCCCATGGGTTTATACTAGTTTGTGACAATGCCATTTGGACTGCATGGAGCCCCAGCCACATTTCAGAGACTCATGGATAAGGTGCTGAGACCCCATAGGGCTTATGTCGCAGCCTACCTAGATGACATTGTCATTTATAGTAAACACTGGCGGGCCCATCTAAATAGGCTGAAAGCGTTCCTCAAATCTCCAAGAGAGGCAGGGCTCACAGCCAACCCTAAGAAATGTGCCTTAGATAAGGCGTAAACCAAATACTTAGGGTATGCAGTGGGAGGTGGAAAAGTAAGGCCACTAGCCGACAAGGTAGTTGCCCTGAAAGAAGTTCCGACCCCCAAACAAAAACGCAGGTACGCTCTCTGCTGGGTTTAGCAGGGTACTACCGGCGGTTCATCCCCAACTACTCGGAAGTTGCAGCCCCATTAACGGACCTCACAAAAAAGTCCGCCCCTACACAAGTGGTATGATCAAGGGCGTGTCAGAGAGCCTTTGAGGACATAAAAAGGTGTCTATCAGAGGATCCCATCCTTAGAAGCCCAGACTTCAACAGGCCTTTTGTAGTGCAAACCGATGCATCAGAGACAGGGCTAGGGGCAGTGTTGTCACAACAGTTTGAGGGAGTGGAACATCCGATCCTTTTTCTGAGTAGGAAATTGTTCCCGAGGGAAAAAAACTACTCAATGATTGAGAAGGAGTGCCTCGCAGCAAAGTGGGCAATCGAAGCTTTGAGGCATTACCTGGCAGGAGTCCATTTTACTCTGGTGACGGACCATGCTCCATTAAAGTGGTTAAATAGCATGAAGGACTCCAATGCTAGATTGACCAGGTGGTATATGGCCCACCAACCCTTCTCATTTGAGATTCAGCATAGGCCTGGAAAAGAAAATGCAAATGCTGACTTCTTTTCTAGAGAAGGGGTGGAGGATCTTGCACCAGCCACACACTAACAGGGGAGGAATGTGACAGGGTGAATGAACGTCATCAGCCATATGTTTGAAAAAACTATGTTTAGGCTTGCAGTGCAGCAGTGACGAGGTTAAGTTGAGAAGGGCTGCTTAATTAGTCTGACCCCAGCTGCATAATCAAGGTGTTAAAACCCCAGGCTGTACACACATGCAGGAGAGCTGGTGAGGAGACAGGACTGAAAATGCTGAAGAGATTACTGCTGTAAGGTCTGTGTTGCAAAGTACATGTGTGATGAACTGTCTGTCTCCT
>WSYH01019255.1:0-10296 GCA_036426205.1 Ascaphus truei
CAGATCCCATGAGCCTCTGTATGCCCCATGTGACACCAGGGAGCCAATAGGGCTTAGGAACTCTGCAGAGGCAAGTGGATACAATTTGCGCGCTTGCACCACGCTAGTGAGTCAGAGACCGGAGCAGCTCAGGGAAGGAGGTAGGGTACAGGAGTCAGGGACTCCCTGTACTAGGCCAGTATTCCCAAGGCCCGAGATAGCTCAGCTCCCCAGTAAAGTGAGTGTTGCCAGGGACAGCCAGCCCTCAGGTTAGGGACCCTGTCACTTGCATTAGTGGGAGCTGGGGAACAGAAGGGAAGAAAGGTATCAGCGGACGTAGTGTTAAGTTGCAGGGTGTTGCTGCATGCGCTGATAGTGATCAGTTAAGTGAGTTGGAGTCAGGGAGCTGTGAGGGAAGGAAGGGTGCAGGGAGCGAGTGCAGCTCCTGCACCCATATAGGTACCCACACCCCAGGTAGGCCCCAACTCCCCACTAGATTAGTGGGTAAGTGCTGAGGGAGGCCCAAGATAGGGACGCTGCCCTTAGTAGAGTGCTGCCTTGTCAGAGTCACGGCTGTTAGTGCTGTGAGGTCTGACAGGCAGGCACAGTGTTGTGTAGCACGTTGGCTGCACACATCCAGTGGGTCACAGCTTGTTGCTGCAGGCGCTGGGATTAGTTTAGTAACAGTCAGGGCTGGGAAGAGTTAGGGGAGTGGGGCAGGTCATTAACCCATATATGCCCCTAGGAGTTTCCCCCAAAGCCATTACAGGTTGCTGTGCTGTAGGGACGGCCTATAGTATAGCGCGTGTCACTTAGTGCTGTAGGGACAGGTCCTATGTTAGGGATCCTGTCACAGTAGGATAGATTAGATAGGGACACAGCGGACGCTGCGGTTCGTGCTAAGAGGTTCGGATCCAAGTTGGGGTCCTCAGAGACTTGTTCGAGGTTGGGACCGCCCTGGCGGTCCGCGTGCAAGGAGTCCGGTGTGGGATCAGACGGAACCATCACACGACTGATCCTTTGTGAAGCCAGTTGGAGATCCGAGCACGGGAGTGCTCGGCAGGTACTATCTAATACACAAGTGCACCAACGGGCCCTTTGTATAAATAGTGACTGCGCAGTCACCCATTGACTCTCTCTGCAAGAGTACGGGACATTGGGTGGGGTTCTTTGGACACTAGGTGGGATCACCTGGTGTTGGGGAAGCGTCCTGCGAGACGTCGCGGTTAGTGTCTCCTCGTGAGAGGAACACCTGTCATGATATGTGTTATCTTATGTTCCTAAGTAAATAGTATTAGTTATTATATATCACTGTGTGTAGGTATTGATTATTAGTGATTGTCCTGCGAGGAACCACTCCCCCTCTGGTGGAAGCCATCACAGGTGGAGGCGCTGCATCGTTGTAAGTGAGTACCCCTAGTATAATTGCCCCAGGTTCCCCGTGGCAGAAGCTCAACCCTCCTGCGAGCCAACAGGTAATGCACCACACCCGAGTAACATTGTATGTTCTCCTTCACCCCAAACTAAATCTGCGATTGGGGGGGGGGAATACCCGTTACATTTGGAGGCGCTGCTGAGATAGACCTGGGGTGCCCTGTTTTCATTTTTTCCAAATTGTCCAATTTATATTTTTTACCATGTTTGGGCTCGCAAGCCATGAGGCCCAAGAACGAACCAAGAGGACAGAAGTATCCCCGCGACATGTGCTAGTAGTAGGGGATGTTCTCAGTAGTGCAGTGAAGTTGAAGGAAATTTGTGAGGCCCTACGGGGACTCCTGGGCATAGACCAAAGGTGGAAGAGGATAGAACACCGGTACGACCCCACTGACCAGTGTAGTAGACTATGGCTAGTAACGGATCAGGAAATATGCCGGGAAAATGTCCCTCTGACCTTGCATTTCCCAGAGGTCCCACCAGAAGGCTACCCTCTTGCATACTCAGAGAGCCTTAGTGAGATTACCAGAACTGTGATCAAAAGGGAGTCACACCTAAAATGGCATCTCCCGCCAAAGCAGGAGAGCACATGTGCTGCTGACTGCAAGCCTGCACTAAATTGTGTTGCAGAAATCCGTCCGGGACTGGCGGGATAACCAGAGCTTCGCCCCCGCAATGTGAGTGACTCAGTGCAGAGCCAGAACCAATCAGTGATAGAGCGGGCCCCTCCTTTACATTCCACCAGGGGGAGCAAGCAAAGTGAACAGCCAGCAGCAACTGCTGTTCCCATTAAAAACAGTACAGAATGCAGAGAAATACACCCTCATTTATATGGAGCATGGCGGTCTAAAGGAGGGAAAATATCCTTTCTGGTGTGCCCGTGCCTACAAAAGGACTTGAATCTATCTGGTGGTATGGACTTTAACCATTATAGGCTACCAATAGAATATCGGGTGGCCGTGGTGGAAGACGAGGGGTGTATAAGATGTGTTTGTAATCAGTGTGACTTCCCAGGTGGCAAACAGACCTGGGGTCCCAAGTGTGCCGGCTGTGGGGCACAGTTTCTAAAGCCTGTGCTGCTGCAGTCTACAGTCCCAGATCCCAAGCAGGAATCTCAGATGGCAGAACCCAGAGATGAAGATGTTGTTAATTGCTCTACCTCCACCACGGAGGTGGAGGAGCTGACAGACAAGGCTGCCCTAGTCCCCCGATGCAACCAAGCGGGAAGAACTGAGGCCCAGCCAGCTAGGGAAAAGGACGAACCATCGGTGGCGATGCGCCTACCGGCGAACCACCCCAGCAGTGATACAGAGGAGACAGAGGAATCACAGGGTAAGGTGTCTGTAAACCCATCTTCTTTCAGTGATTTCAGCAGCCAGCCACGCGTGGTGATGCACCAGTGAAGTTGGAGCCAAAGAATCACCTACCTCAGTTACAGTGCATCCAGATGCTGTGGGCCCGTGTGCCCTACAACGGCCAGTCCGGCCTACAGAGGTACCATCGGTCCCAGGCATGGGACCAGTACCTGTTAGCGACGACAAGGGTGTGAGCCCCCAGGTGACCACGGAGCACGGTAGCTCCTTAAGTCTGGCCACCATGGCGAATGGCTCCACTCGGCATCGCGTCCTGGCGGAGATGTCCCCCTTAGAAGATAACTGCCCCGCAGTGCGAGTGGACCAGTACCCTCCGCATATCGTTCAGGTGAAGAAGAAAGACAACCGCCAACCAGCTGTGGTGATGCGCCTGTCGGCGGACCACACACGTGAGGCTGAAGCATCAGCGGTGGACCCTACTGTGGAACCGCTGCGCATTGATATTCCCCAGCAGCAAGCAGTGGTGCGGCCGGAGCGGCAGAAGAGGCTCCCAGCCATGGCGACTATCCGTGTACAGGAAGGACATCCAGAGACGATTCCTGATGAAGAGAACCCCATGGCAAGCCAGCTGAGTGGTAAGGAAGCACCTTGCTCCCCACAGGCTCTGATGGAGGTGGCCGTGAAGAGGGCCAGAGTAACAGCTCCTGATTTGAGTGAGAGCCCATGCGTTCCAACCATCTGGTCCCAGGACTGGGATCCAACGCTCCGAGTTGCAAGACAGTGATGGACTGTCTCAGAAGTGTTGTGGACAGGCCCCACGACAGTTGTGGTGGGAACACGCGTCCCCGAGGACCTGTTTGGCCACCGGGAGTCACCGACAGTGGTTACCCCCTGCCAGGTGAAGAAGAGACTTTAAGTAAAGGGACAATGTTCCATTCCCGCTTCTCAGTGGAAGCCTCGCAAGTAGGTAGGGACAAGGACTGTAGGGCAAAGGATCTAGTAGAAGTTGCCTCCTTTGGGCCCAAAAAGAAGCGGCCCATTTGCCAAGTAGTGGACCGCGGGAAAGGTCCTGGCCGCCTGGCCTGCTGCTTCCAGGCCGTGGATGACCGGGTAAAGACCGGTTTGACAGACACTGTGCTATTCCTTCCACCAGGGGGAGGAAGTAGTACTGAACCAGTGACTGTTATCCCAGAGGGTGTTCTCCGAAAGATTCACCCCTTGGAGGCTCACGGACTCAAAAGTGAGGTACCCCCACATGATCAGTTAGGGGCACCCCACAACTGGTCTCAGCTAGTCTCGGGTATAGTATGTGAATTGCCATGTACCCTGTTGTGTAAAGTCGAAATGATAAGTTGTATTTTCTATGCACTGCATTTTGATTATATAAAAATTGTGCCGAGTGACGTCGTTCCCCAAGCGGGGACGTTGGATTTACACCAGGGGGAGAGTGTAAGGGGGTCACCCCCGGTTCCCCTGATTTTCCTTTGCCCCCTGCCTTACCCCTGTGGCAGTGGGGGAAGGGGAGGGCGACTTCTCCCGGCGGGCACCGCCCTCTTGGTTTTGGCGCGAGCTTCGCCCATGCGCAGTAAAGATCGCGCACGTGGTCCCCATAGAAAAGAGCTTTGCCAAGGACTACAATTCCCAGCAGCCTCTGGGGACTGCACTTTCACCCTTGTCACAGGCAGCATTGAAGCCAATAGAGCTGGCAGATTCTCATAGTGGTAAAAAAAAAGTGCAATTTAGCGCTTGTGTGAACAATATTATACAGTGATACAAATAATAGAACAAAACCTGTGATACAGTCTATGATGAAGGTAGTCCTTGAGCTGCCTGGGAAGTTGATCCGGTATCTTCCAACCAAATGAGAAGATTGTGTAGAATAACCTCCTATGGCGCTGAGGATAGGAAATGGAATAGAGTCTTGTGCAATGGTTTTCTTCAGGAACCTCAGAGAGGGAGACAAGAGATAAACAGAGAACACCACAATAGTGTATTACCCTTGGGACAATAGATAATGTGATGGATATGGTATAAAGAGCATTTATTGGTTAAAACAATTGTTACTACAATTGGAGTAAAACATGTTATATGCTAATAAACAGTTGATCAATCTCCTGCTGAGTAAATGAGAAAAGCTCCCAAGCGCTTGTGCTTAAGGAAGCTATGTTGCTCCGCCGTTGGTAAAAACTGAAATCCTACTCACCGTCCATGAGGACATGTGCATTGGTTCGGGGTCTTTTGCCAGGAATGGCCGCTCGCCGTGGGGTGCAGAACGTCTGTTCGTGCGGGGAGGTCTCCTGCAATCCTCGTGGTCTCGTTGCCAACAGAGTTTCTTCCAAACGTCTCCTCCGCTGACGTCACCGCCTAGTAAACACAGCTACGGTGTCCCTGGATGGCCACAAACCTTCCTACGCGTTTCGAAACTCCAATTGATGGGTTTTTTCGTCAGGGATGTTTGCTGCATGGGAATGTGCCTCCTTTTAAACCCCCGGTAATTCAATAAAGTTGATTTGGATGATTCGTTCATGGGAACTCCCTAATTACAGTCCTGATAGAAGTCCTGTGTTTCTAAACACTAATAGATGATTTTTCCAACATTTGTTTACATAGCACTTTGATTTACATATAGCTATAACAGTAAACAATGATGAACAATAGTGGATGGATCTAATAACAAGCATAATGTTATTGCAACTGATATATTTACAACAAGATATAGATAATTTTTATGCTGTGCATATTGTTTCCATCCAGACTTTAGACACCGGGCTTTGTGTGATTTTATACTTTAATCCCTTTAAAGGGAAAATATAAAAAATATATACAAAAAATATGTACAAAAAATGTATTATAAAAATTATAAAAAATTATAAAAATTATAAAAATTCAAGGTGTCAGTGTGGATAGAATCATACTATGCAATGCTATTTAAACATATAGTATACAATAATCAATAATCATTTTACAATAATCATTTTACAAAAATCATTTTACAAGATGACACATATAATTATAATTAATATATATTACATTCAACATATTTTGAATCCTTTGGGTAATTTGATGTATTTCTATATATATTTTTGCCCAAAAGATTTTAACCAGAAAAGGAAATATTTATCATACTTTTTATTATTATTATTTTTAAATAATTTTAGATTTGATCATCAGCAAATGTTTTTATGATAGGAACCATTCTAAATGGACCTTTTATCAATGCTGTCTTTAAAAAATTGTCTTTAGAGAGACACATTTCTTTGAGAAGGACAACTACATAAAGCACTTATAAACTATAATACTGTGACATGACAATTCGTGAAATGACAATACTATTTATATGACACAAAAATTAATATAATATCTACCTAATAATGATAATATATTTGACATGTTTGGTCCTAATGCTACAAATTAATTTCTGTGATTATACCGTGAAATAAATGATAAAGTGTTGTGTTTTATGTATTTTCAATAAATTTTTAAACTTCAATTAAATTTTTAAACTTTATACATTTTTAATATTTTTAATATTTTATGGTATTATGATGCTAAGCAGGCAATTCCATGATGGCTGACGTTGTCGGCGGACCACTTGGTTTTGGCGCGAGCTTCGCCCATGCGCAGTAAAGATCGCGCACGCGGTCCCCATAGAAAAGAGCTTTGCCAAGGACTACAATTCCCTCTGGGAACTCTGGGGACTGCACTTTCACCCTTGTCACAGGCAGCATTGAAGCCAATAGAGCTGGCAGATTCTCATGCTGCAGAGTTGCAACAATGTTGTGTGCAGACAGGGTTTTTGTCAGTTGCAGCACGTTAGGCAGTCAGAGACCGGAGCAGCCCAGGGAAGGAGGTAGGGTACAGGAGTCAGGGACTCCCTGTACTAGGCCAGTATTCCCAGGGCCCGAGATAGCTCAGCTCCCCAGTAAAGTGAGTGTTGCCAGGGACAGCCCTCAGGTTAGGGACCCTGTCACTTGCATTAGTGGGAGCTGGGGAACAGAAGGGAAGAAAGGCAGCAGCGGACTTAGTGTTAAGTTGCAGGGTGTTGCTGCATGAGCTGATAGTTATCAGTTAAGTGAGTTGGAGTCAGGGAGCTGTGAGGGAAGGAAGGGTGCGGGGAGCGAGTGCAGCTCCTGCACCCATATAGGTACCCACACCCCAGGTAGGCCCCCACTCCCCACTAGGTTAGTGGGTAAGTGCTGAGGGAGGCCCAAGATAGGGACGCTGCCCTTAGTGTAGTGCTGCCTTGTCAGAGTCACGGCCGTCAGTGCTGTGAGGTCTGACAGGCAGGCACCTTGTTGTGTAGCACGTTGGCTGCACACATCCAGTGGGTCACAGCTTGTTGCTGCAGGCGCTGGGATTAGTTTAGTAACAGTCAGGGCTGGGAAGAGTTAGGGGAGTGGGGAAGGTCATTAACCCCTATAGGCCCCTAGGAGTTTCCCCCAAAGCCATTTCAGGTTGCTGTGCTGTAGGGACGGCCTATAGTATAGCGCGTGTCACTTAGTGCTGTAGGGACAGGTCCTAGGTTAGGGATCCTGCCACAGCAGGGTAGCTTAGATAGGGACACAGCGGACGCTGCGGTTCCTGCTAAGAGGTTCGGATCCAAGTTGGGGTCCTAAGAGACGGTTTCCAGGTTGGGACCGCACTGGCGGTCCGCGTACAAAGGAGTCCGGTGTAGGGTCAGACGGAACCATCACACGACGGATCCTTTGTGAAGCCAGTTGGAGATCCGAGCACAAGAGTGCTCGGCAGGTACTATCTAACACACAAGTGCACCAACAGGCCCTTAGTATAAATAGTGACTGCGCAGTCACCCATTGCCTCTCTCTGCAAGAGTGCGGGACATTGGGTGGGGTTCTTTGTACACTGGGTGGGATCACCTGGTGTTGGGGAAGCGTCCTGCGGGACGTCGCAGTAAGTGTCTCCTCGAGAGAGGGACACCTGTTCTGATATGTTATGGTATTGCTGTGATGATGTGTTATATGCTGTTCCCAGTAAATGGTATTAGTTAATATATAAATCACTGTGTATGGTATTATTGATTGTCCTGCGAGGAACCACTCCCCCTCTGGTGGGAGCCATCGCAGGTGGAGGCGCTGCATTGTTGTAAGTGAGTACCCCTAGTATAATTGCCCCAGGTTCCCCGTGGCGGAAGCTCAGCCCTCCTGCGAGCCAACAGGTAATGCACCACACCTATGGTAACCTTGTATGTTCCCTTGCACCCAACACTTTATCTGCGATTGGGGGGGGGAATACCCGTTATATTTGGAGGCGCTGCTGAGATAGACCTGGGGTGCCCTGTTTTCATTTTTTCCAAATTGTCCAATTTATATTTTTCACCATGTTTGGGCCCACAAGCCATGAGGCCCCAGAACGAACCAAGAGGACAGAAGTATCCCCGCGACATGTGCTAGTAGTAGGGGATGTTCCCAGTAGTGCAGTGAAGTTGAAGGAAATTTGTGAGGCCCTAGGGGGACTCCTGGGCATAGACCAAAGGTGGAAGAGGATAGAGCACCGGTACGACCTTACTGACCAGTGTAGTAGACTATGGCTAGTAACGGATCAGGAAATATGCCGGGAAAATGTCCCTCCGACCTTACATTTCCCAGGGGCCCCACCAGAAGGCTACCCTCGTTCATACTCAGAGAGCCTTAGTGAGATTACCAGAACTGTGATCAAAATGGAGGCTCCCTCATCAAGGGAGTCATACCTAAAATGGCGTCTCCCGCCAAAGCAGGAGAGCACATGTGCTGCTGACTGCAAGCCTGCACTAAATTGTGTCGCAGAAATCCGTCCGGGACTGGCGGGAAAACCAGATCTCCGCCCCCGCAATGTGAGTGACTGAGTGCAGAGCCAGAACCAATCAGTGATAGAGCGGGCCCCTCTTTTACATTCCACCAGGGGGAGCAAGCACAGTGAACAGCCAGCAGCAACTGCTGTTCCCATTAAAGACAGTACAGGATGCAGAGAAACACACCCTCAATTATATGGAGCATGGCGGTCAAAAGGAGGGAAATTATCCTTTCTTGTGTGCCCGTGCCTACAAAAGGACTTGAATCTATCTGGTAGTATGGACTTTAACCATTTTAGGCTACCAATAGAATATCGGGTGGCCGTGGTGGAGGACGAGGGGTGTATACGATGTGTTTGTAATCAGTGTGACTTCCCAGGTGGCAAACAGACCTGGGGTCCCAAGTGTGCCGGCTGCAGGGCACAGTTTCTAAAGCCTGTGCTGCTGCAGTCTACAGTCCCCGATCCCAAGCAGGAATCTCAGATGGCAGAACCCAGAGATGAAGATGTTGTTAATTGTTCTACCTCAACCACGGAGGTGGAGGAGCTGACAGACAAGGCTTCCCTAGTCCCCCGTTGCAACCAAGCAGGAAGAACTGAGGCCCAGCCAGCTACGGAAAAGAACGAACCATCGGTGGCGATGAGCCTACCGGCGAACCACCCCAGCAGTGATACAGAGGAGCCAGAGAAATCACAGGGTAAGGTGTCTGTACCCCCATCTTCTTTCAGTGATTGCAGCAGCCAGCCACTCGTGGTGATGCGCCAGCCGGCGGACCACACCAGTGAAGTTGGAGCCAAAGAATCACCTACCTCAGTTACAATGCATCCAGATGCTGTGGGCCCGTGTGCCCTACAACGGCCAGTCCGGCCTACAGAGGTACCATCGGTCCCAGGCGTGGGATCAGTACCTATTAGCGACGACAAGGGGGAGTCGACTACCCTAGGGGTGTCGGGTGTGAGCCTCCAGGTGACCGCGGAGCACAGTAGCTCCTTAAGTCTGGCCACCAGGGCGAATGGCTCCACTCTGCATCGCTTCCTGGCGGAGGTGTCCCCCTTAGGAGACAGCTGTCCTGCAGTACGAGTGGACCAGTACTCCCCGCATATCGTTCAGGTGAAGAAGAAAGACAATGGCCAACCAGCTGTGGTGATGCGCCTGTCGGCGGACCACACATGTGAGACTGAAGCATCAGCGGTGGACCCTGCTGTGGAACCGCTGCGCATTGATATTCCCCAGCAGCAAGCAGTGGTGCGGCCGGAGCGACAGAAGAGGCTCCCAGCCATGGCGACTCTCCGTGTACAGGAAGGACATCCAGAGATGATTCCTGATGAAGAGAAACCCATTGCAAGCCAGCTGAGTGGTAAGGAAGCCCCTTGCTCCCCACAGGCTCTGATGGAGGTGGCCATAAAGAGGGCCAGAGTAACAGCTCCTGATCTGAGTGAGAACCCGTGCGTTCCAACCCATATGGTCCCAGGTCTGGGATCCAACGCTCCCGAGTTGCAAGACAGTGAGTGGACTGTCTCAGAAGTGTTGTGGACAGGCCCCACGACAGTTGTGGTGGGAACTGACAGCGTCCCCGAGGACCTGTTGGCCACCGGGAGTCACCGCAGTGGTAAGGTATCTACCCCTTACCCCCTGCCAGGTGAAGAAGAGACTTTAAGTAAAGGGACAATGTTCCATTCCCGCTTCTCAGTGGAAGCCTCGCAAGTAGGTAGGGACAAGGACTGTAGGGCAAAGGATCTAGTAGAAGTTGCCTCCTTTGGGCCCAAAAAGAAGCGGCCCATT
>WSYH01019256.1:0-10296 GCA_036426205.1 Ascaphus truei
CACTGCCCACTACCAGCACCTCCAGAGGACCACTGCCCACTGCCAGCATCTCCCAGAGGACCTCTGCCCACTGCCAGCACCTGCCAGAGGACCACTGCCCACTGTTGGCACCTCCAGAGCAGCGCTCCCCACTGTCAGCACCTCCAGAGCAGCGCTGCCCACTGCCAGCACCTCCATATCAGCACTGCCCACTGCCAGCATGGATCCCCGCTTGTTAAGTGAGTAGAGAAGATATTTTGGTGTCTTTGAAATCTGCAAGGATGGAATATCTGGTTATTTTGCAGTTATGTGAGTCAAACACCGAAACTAATCTTGTTTTCTTATAGAACCACCAGCAGGTAAGAAGATAATATATCTTCACCTCTGTTATTTTCTGCCAGAAGGGCTAGTAATACATTTGTTTACAAGAGGTATTATATTATACCAATATCAGAGGTGGTGAAATCACAAGAGCCCCCACTCCCAGCTTTACAGGATAGATTTTCCTTTGTTTGTTGCCAGGTTTCCCAGTGGATGTCCCAGAGAGGTTAGAGATTAAGTCGGAGAAAGAAGAGACAGACACAGAGGAACATGTGACCCCAATAAAGTAAGAAATAGATGCATTTCCTGTTTGGGGTAAGTACCCTTACATCCTCACTTGTCTTTATTCAGTATATTTAAAAATGGACTGAAAAGTGTACAATATTTTGTGAAATCATTTTAAAGCATGCATACAATTATAAGTGTAGCCCCCTGTAAACAGCACGGGCTATATATATCTTTCTCCTACTGTGGTAAGTCCTGTTAAGGGCAGGCGCCAGTAGTAATCATGGGTTTTCCCCCTTCACGCCCTGCCTTGAGTGATAGATGCAGGCCCCTGACTCTGCTGCAGGCACGAGACAGAGGGGAGGTACTGCTGACATCATGAGAGATGGGGCTGACTCTATTTAGTAGCCAGTTCCTGTGAGTGACAGTTAGTCGAGTCAAGTTCGAGTCTGTCCTGGGAGTTGGAGGAGAGGAGTAGGTAGAGCTCTGTCCTGGGAGCAGGAGAGAGAGAGAACTCTGGCCTATTAGTTTGGAGAGTGAGCAGAGCTCCAGTGGACCAATGCCCCTCACCCTGATGAGGGGGTGATGGGGAGGATCTACCCCCACCCAGAGGATACCCTCTGAGGTGGGCAATGGGGTATTGAGGCCCCTCACATACCATCCTGTCGGAGTGCATCTTGGAGAAGAGGAGAGGAGAGGAGAAGGCCTGTACACCTTTGGAGTGCCTTGTGTGCTGCTGCTGCTGTGTGCTGCCACGGCTTCTGTGTGCGAGCTAGAGCCAATAAAGAGACATTGCTGATTTTACCAGAGACTTTGTGTGATTCTGGAGCATCCCCCCTGGGACCAGGGTTATTTCTTCTATAAGGGTCCTACCCCATATCCCTATGAAGTTATAGAGGATGGAGGTGCTGCACCACCACTAAATAATGAGGCAACTACCCCAGAAGCCTGGTCCTGTGTCCCCAACATCATCGCGGGAAGCTCAGGCCCTCCTGTTACCGGCAGGTACGCACCACTCAAGCACGTGTAGCCAGCCCTCACACACCCTAGATATAGCATCTGTGTCTGGGGGGGGGGAATATGGGTTACATTTGGAGGCGAGCTGCTTAGATCCAGAACAGGACAGGCTTACAGCGAAGCAGAGCGGGAAGAGTGATGTGCACTCTCCGTGCAAGTGCTGAAGAAAGTAGGGCATGCCATACCGGGGGTAGTCAGGGGAGCTCCCGCACAGTACGCCCTGGGTGCCCTAAGAGGGTGGCGTAAGATGGGTGCATAGCTATAGCTGTCCTAGTCCCTTGAGGCAGATAGTGTGAGGCAACTGGGGGGGTTAGCCTGTTAACGTTTCCAGGGACCATGGCCCAGGGCCCGCACTATGAGTGGCCAAAAGTAGCGACGCCCGTACTTAGGGAGATGCCCGGTACACTAGCTAGCACCCACATAAAACACACCACAGAGCACTTGCCGGAACAGTCACTGAGTACAGTGCACAGGGAAGGAGTTCTGCCTAGCCTGGGGTATGCCACCTCATATTAGTGGGCAACAGAGAAAGCATGCAGAGAGTATCAGAAAGTGTTAGTGAGTACAGTCAGCGTCTAGGAACGTGTTACACCCTAGACACTGAGAGTAGTGCACATTTACATGTGGTGGGCTCATCGAAGATGGTGGCCGTCACTACATGTGCTCCGCGGAGCAAAGAAGAACTAAAATGGCGTTTCCCGCCACTCCTGGAGCGCGCACGTGAATCGTGCAGACTGTACGAGAAATGTGGCGGGAAATGTGCAGGGGTTTGGCGCCAAACCCAGATCCCCTGCAAGAGGAGCGGAGCGGCGCGAAAGCCGAAAGCCCACACACCTGTGCTGTGACTGGCCCACAAACCAGGCCATGTCACACTGAAAGAAGGAGGGCCCCACCTCTGGATTCCACCAGAGGGAGGGGGCACAAGGAGAGCCAATCAGAAGCGTCCTCCCCAGCAAAGGGAGGGACAGGAAGCGAGAGCTCAAAAAGTTAACTGCCCTGATTGTTTACCCAAAGTCTAGGAGCCAAGTATTGGTCAAACGACTCTGCCAGTCTAATTGTTACCTGAGGGCGGAGAATCATCAAACTGGAGTGGTTTGTAAGTGTTATGTCTACACCTACAAACAATGCAGATACTTCATTTAGTAAACTGATCGTTGCCCCTGATTTAATTATGGGGCTACCCATAGAGTCCCAGTACACATGAGCTAATTAGCTGGAGGGCATGGGTTAGTCTGTGTCTCCACGTTAGGGATTGGATACAGATAATTGTTCACCAATAGTCTGTATTCAATGTTAAGAATAGGGTTACACAGGTATATAAACTGTGCCAACCCTACAGTTTTTAGTTGTGCTTCTGATTCCACCTGGAATGTCACCGGATTGATGGAGAATTGCTAGCTGATACTTCTCCATTCCCCAACCCTGAGTAAGTGTTACCTTCTTGTCTGTTAATTGTACTATATTGCTGTGTTCACCTTATTTAAGGAATAAATAATATTTTATTATATCTAAGCCTCGTTCAGTTCAACCCAGATATTTGGTGTTCATTATATCTTGTCATAAGCTACCGACACTTGGTCTGTCAGTAAGGTGGTTCACAAGATGAACCCTACCATTTACATCAACGCCAAAGGGAGGAGAGATTGCTCGCACTCTATAGAGGCGGGGACGTCCGGTGTCTCATCCCAAGCAGAGTCAGAGGTAGAGAACACTAGCCATTCCACAGAGTACGAGCACCGTGACAAGTGGTGGGCACCCCTGTTCACTGGATACCACGAAGGTATGGACCGTACGCGGTTCCTGCTCATTAAGAACAACATAGTTGATTATTGGTGGGCGGCAGGTGCCTTTACTCCCCAGGAGGTGGAGGACGAGATAGATCACAGGTACCGGGAGATAGAGCAGAAAATCATTCAGCTCAAGGGCCCGAGTATATTGTATGACGAGATTGCTCTTGTAGAACCAGAGTTTTGGGTACTGCCAAGCAGGGCGGGTCACCGTAAGCTCACTAAGTTGAGCCGAGCAGACAGAGCCATAGTGGCTAGGTATAGGCAGTCCCATGGATACAAATACCCTTATGTGCCTGAGCCCATAATGAGGGAAATAGAGGAGAGCAGAGATAGTTGGCTCCGAGAAGCCGTACGAGAATATCTACGAACAAAGTTTGGTAAGGCAGGTTACCATAATGAGGACAGGATCAGTGAGTTGGTCCGGATCTGGAATATAGGACGGTGCATATACATGCACAGCGTAATATATCGGCCAGAGCATGGGTCGGTACAGTCCTTCTTTGTGACCATTACTAGTGGCCCAATGGAGCAAATACAGATTGATTTCACACAGATGCCGACAGCGGCAGGAAAACTAAAATACCTATTGGTAATGGTAGATCAATTAGTAAATGGGGTGAAGCATTCCATACGACGAACGTAAAAAGACTACAAAGACAGTTGTAAAAGATACTTTGAAGGAAATCTATTCCCAGGTGGGGAGCCCGCCAGACGCTTCAAATAAATGTGAATAGAGGAACACATTTACATCTCAGGATGACTCAAGGAGTGTGCTAAAACTCTCTGCTGATAGATTGGAAGTTTCACATACATATCACCACACCCAGTCGTTCTAGGTCAGGTAAGAAAGGACCCAATCGCACCCATCAAGGATAAACTGCGTAAAGGACAAATGGTACCTTTCTAAGTATGCCAGATTGTCATTCCCGCAGTCCATGTGCAGAAACAGAATGGGACCCGAATTGTACCGTACCAATATTGTCACCATTTGAACATTTTAATGGGCGGCTTGTTCCGACAACTCCACTGGGCTCATGGTACATATGTCCAAAGGAAGTTGAAGGACCTAGAAACAAGCATTCAGCGGAGAATTATGTTTATCATTTGATACAGCAAAGATGGCCATCGTTATGGTGATGTTTAGCTTCTACTTTTCCGCTCCTTCAGATAAGCCGACAAATCCTTTCCAGCCCTGAGACAAAAAGTAGTGGGTCAAGCGGTCTTCCCACCAAAGGAGGGGGACGACAGAGCCTCCTTACGGACTTCCAACCACGATCCTTAGCAGTAACCCGTTTCCGCCGTGCGACTGAATGAAGAATCATCGACATGGATCACGCCAATAAAGTATCAAATCAGACGAAGGAGTAGAGGACGCAGTTTCGGTTTCAGAAGAATCGGCTTAAATAGAACAAGATGAAAGCGAAAAACCATTGCACCACAGGTCCAGTCTGATTTCTCCAATCTGACAGAAAAACATTACACAACGCTCCCAAAGGTATGGCTTCATTTCTGAAAGATAGTTCAAAGCCAAATCGGAAATTTGTGTTGAGTAGATATGTCACATTTGTTTTATCTGACAATGACCAGCACCAACAGATATACTCACTAAGTGTTCTGATAGCAGTGCCCCACACCGTAGAAATTTTGTTTATTTTTTTTTTGTTGCGACAGCGGCAGGAAAAAACTAAAATAAAACCTATGTAGTAATTGGTAGATCAATTTAGTAAATGGGGTTGAAGCATTCCCTACGACGAACGGAAAAGCTTCAAAGACAGTTGTAAAAATTACTTTGAAAGAAATTCATTCCCAGGTGGGGATGGCCCCGCTTCAAATAAAATAGTGATAGAGGAACACATTTACATCTCAGGGTGACTCAAGGAGTTGCTTAAAACTCTTCGCTTATAGATTGGAAGTTTCACATACCATATCAACCCACCCAGTTCTTTCAGGTCAGGTAGAAAGGACCCAATCGCAACCATCAAGGATAAACTGCGTAAAGGCAACAAAAGGTACCTTTTTCAAGGATGGCCAGATGTCACTTCCCGCAGTCCCTTGCAGGAAATCCGAAATGGACCCCGAAATAGTACTACCAAATTGTCACCCATTTGAAATTTTAATGGGGCGGTGTTTCCCAAATCCCCTGGGCTCAGGTACATATTGTCCAAAGGAAGTTGGGAGGACCTGAAACAAATTCAGGGAGAATTATGTTTATCATTTGATACAGAAATTGAATTGCATTATGGTGATGTTTCTTTCTACTTTTCCGCTCCCTTCAGATAAAGCCGACAAATCCTTTCCAGCCTGAGCAAAAGTAGTGTGGTCAAGCGTCTTCCCACCAAAGGAGGGAGGGACGACAGAGGCCTCCTTACGGACTTCCAACCACGATCCTAGCAGTAAACCCGTTCCGCGTGCTGAATGGAGAAAGAATCTCATTTTTTGACATGGGTTCCACGGCCATTTCACCGTAATCAAAATTAACGGGAATAAGGGGAGGGAACGGGGGTGGGTGGGTGAGAGAATGGGCTCGGGTGGGCGGGGTGGAGGCAAGCTGGCCGAAGGGGGACTGAGGGGGAGGGGGGAGGAAAAGGGGAAAGGGGGTAGAGAAAAAAGGGTGGGGAAAGGGGGGGGGGGGGGGGGGGGAGGGGGCGGGGGGGGGGGGGGGGGGGGGGGGAGGTACGGGGTGGGGAGGGCGGGGGGGAAAGTGGGGGGGGAAAGGGGGAGGGGTGGAAGACGCAGTTTTCGGTTTTTTCAGGGAAGAAAAAAGGGGGAAATCGGCTTAAATAAGACCAAAGATGAAAGCGAAAAACCCCATGTTACAACAGTGTTCCCAGTTCTGACTTTCTTCCAAAATTCTGGACAGAAAAACATTAACAAGCTCCCCAAAAAAGTTATGGCGTCATTTCTGGACAGGATAGGTCAAAAACCAAATCTGGAAAATCTTGGTGTGAGTACGATATAGTCACATTTGTTTTATCTGACATGACCAGCACAACAGATATACTCACAAGTTGTTGATAGCAGTACCCACACCAGTAGTAGAAATTTGTTAAAAGTGTTTAGCACAGGCAAATAACGATAGGTTGGCAGAAGACCATGTATCGTGCGACAGCATTTCTCTGTGTATGAATACTGTCGTGACTGCCCCCAGTGTATTGGTGAAGATTGGCCTAACATGACACACATAATGACCCAGAATATCACACAAGGGGATGTATGTTATCAAATGACATGTTAATCCTGAAAAAATAGGAAATGTAAACAAGTACAATTGATACCCTCAGCATCCACCAATATGACTCAAATATTGTGTACTCGAACCGATGATAAATGCTATAATGTCAATAATACTATGAGTTGTAATCACACAGTAAGCACACCAAGTCACATATATTCTGTTAAACTTCCCGTCGGATGGTTGTTTTCCTGTGGTAATACTACGTACACATATATACCAGGAAACATCTCCGGGGGACCATGTACTCTCACCAGGTTAGGGATAATGATGTTCTCTGTAGAACCTGGCCTACATCAAACCAAAGTTAAGCGATCCACTATTCCAGTCACAGAAGAATGCAATCCACATGTAGTCTTATTATCAGATACTGAAATTATAAGTCTAGCAGTCTCACTTGTCGGAGTACCCGGATTGGCAGTGCAGTCAGCAAAAACAATAAAGAAACTAGCATGTGCTGTAGCCAAGGGGTTAAATCACACCTCCCAGGCCCTGGAAGAAGTAATGATAGATTTGAAGGGCACACGCAAAGCAATTTTGGAAAATCGTGCAACAATTGATTATCTTTTGCTCAAACATGAACATGGATGTCAGGATTTTGAGGGAATGTGCTGCTTCAATTTTTCGGATCATTCACAGTCTGTGCAGAATCACATGTCGAGTATCAGAAGGCTTGTTGCAGGCATTACTGAGAGAGTCAATGAGTTTGATTGGACTTTTGGTTTAGGTGCATGGATTGGAGAATAGGGAAAGAAAATTATAATGGGACTAATACTTATTGTTTGCATGTTTGTAGTATTAGTTGTTATTATTTCATGCTGCAAGTTAATGTGTTCATCATTATGTAAAATGATTATGCCTTCTGTTAAGTCAGTTAATCACACGTATGCTTCACTGAATATAAATGCTCCTATTCCTGGTCCCGCAACTATAACATACAACTCTAGAATTACAACCACTAGGGTCCCGATACCTTTAGTGGATTATGATAATATTCAAATCCAGTACGAGACCCCTGTACCCGCAGCCTAGGAGTTGTCATTTTTATGACAAAAGGAGGGACTGATAATGTGTATGTAACGGGTATTCCCTGTGAATACTATCGTTACTGCCATGCTGTGTAACCTGTGTGGCTCTTAGGAACCTGAGTCTCCGCTGCGGAGCCTGGGGAAGCTACATATATTACGTTCTCGTGGTGCAACGCCTCCACCTGGGAGGGATCCCAATGGAGTGGGAGAAAGCCCTCACAGGAAATAATCACATTAAGCGAACAGTGGCAGAACAGAACTGGCTTTACTGCATATAAAATGGTTAACAACAAATAACAGGTATCCCTCCCTTGAGGGGGACACTAAATACTGCGTTTGGCAACATGCTTTTCCTTACACCGGGTGATCCCACCCCGTATACACAACCCCACACAATCTGTCCACACCCTTTGAGGGAGAAAACATATATGACTGCGCAGTCACTAGTCCCGTAACAGTAAGAAGCAATAAAGTTGGTGCACTTTCTGAACGGAGTTACCTGCCGAGCACTCCAGTGCTCGGGCCTGCAACAGAACTTCACAAAGGATCGGCGGACGAAAGAACACCAACAATACCATTCGGGGCGATCCCACCCGATAGGCCTCTGCAACGGCAGCAACGGTATAGGTCCAAACCTCTGGCGGTACGCGCAGCGTCGGCTGGGTCTATTCTGAACTTTCTGTATAGTAAGGGCAATGTCCCTGACTGGGGCCGTCCCTACATTACTCAGCTGTAGTGACTTAGGGCTATCTGGGGCCTAAGGGGTTGCTGTCCTAGGGCAGAGAGTCACTGACTCCTGCACACTACCTCCTTTCCTTAGCTGCTCCCGACACCAACTGAACTGTACTACAATCCCACGCATATATCTATTTCCCTTGCAGGATATATATGTAGTCCCTTAGTGTGAGCCCTGCTCCGTGCGCACGTGTCCTGCGCATGCGCAACTCTGCCGAGCAAGCAATAACAGCAGCGGCCTGCACTGCGAGCCGCTGGGACCTTGACAACGCGACCGCAGCCTTAGCAACGGCCCGCCCGCATTCCCGGCAACAGCTGTAAGTGCAAGGGGGAACCAGGCTACATTCTCCCCCTGGCGAAAATCCCAACGCCCTCGCTTGGGACACAACTCCATATAACCATGTACAAAAGTTATATAATGAAAATAGCACAACGTTGTTATATAATGAAAAACTTCAACAACCAATGGCGATATTACTTATCCTCTTAGATCAAATTGCTCAACTCAGTGAACATATTTATGACGGAAGTTAGCTTGGCTTCAGCTTGCTGCTGAGATTCATAGTGAGGTGCCCCTAATGAATCATACGCCACTCTATTGGGAGGACGTCTCCTTCGCTGTCTTTTGCGAGTTTCGATCTCAATGTCTTCATCTTGAGAGATATTATCGGAGGCTTGAGGCCTCGACTCTCTAGCAGCAAGTGGATCAGTTTGAGAACAGTCTCTCTGTACTTGAACATTGTCTCTTTGTATTTGAGCATTGTATTTTTGTGGCACAAAACTCGGGGTGTTAGGATCTAATGATTGATTACGTGATGCCTTCTTGGCAGATGGTGTTTGAACCGCAGGCCCATTACCCATGGTTCCTTCAGGAGGTGCCCACCAATCTTGGTTGGAGGTCCCCTCCAAAGGGTCTTGAATTAGTTCTTCTGTGGTCTCTGAATTCCCATTAGACTCTTCCTTCTCATTGTCAGCTACTAATCTTTCTGGTTCCACTTCTTCTAGTTGCGGGATGGGCAACAGATGATTTCGATGCCAGACCTTGATTCTGCCATTCGCGTCACGTATGCGATAGACAGGGAGACCCGGCATCTGGGATTCTACAAGGAAGGGTCCCTCTCTCCAGCGATCGGCTAATTTGTGCTTGCCAGGGATCCCTAAATTGCGCAGCAGAGCAGCATCTCCTGAAGTTCTCGGTACCGCACTTTGTGATCATACCTCCTTTTGTTACTAACAATGAAACCATTAACAGATTCACGCCTAGAGCAGAACAATTAATTAAGCCTTTGAAAAAATATAAGTACCGACAAAAAATACAACCTTTACAGTACAACCAAGGCTATCTATCCCTGACCTTCCTCAAACACACAATACAATACCAAGGAATAATACATCTATCTAAATTTAAAATACTTTAAACTCACAAAATAATTAAAAACACATCTAATCCAGCTTTTAAAACATCATCATTTCTTACCCTGAATGTATACTGTACAGTAATGTAAGTTGTTTAAATGGCTTTTCAGAGGTTTAGTGATGATTTACAGTAGATTGAGAGATGAATATTAAAGGAAATTGATTTTAATTTAGTGTGTATGTACTGTATGTAGAAGTGTTTGGTTGTAGGACAGTTCTTTTGATAACCCTTCTACATTTATTTGTACTGTATATTGGTTTATCATGTGTGTCTATATAACGTGTGTGTATATATATATATATATATATATATATATACTGTATAAATATATCTCTCTCTCTCTCTCTCTTTCTCTCTTTCTCTCTGTATATATATATATACAGTATATATATATAGTTGCATGATGAAGCCACAGTACAAATTCATGGGTGAAGGGTGGGTATCGTGCCTGTGTGGCTTAACCCCTTAATTATCTTTGCGGTTATTATCCGATAAGGTGTTTAAGGGGTTAATTGATATCTGAATGTACTTGCAATGTATTGCCTTGGTTTT
>WSYH01019257.1:0-10295 GCA_036426205.1 Ascaphus truei
ACTCATCCCGGTTCTGTGTATTTAAATGACCCCTTCGTCCCTTATTCAGTGTATTTAGAATGACACCCCTTCGTCCTTATTCGTGTATTTAGAATGACCCCCTTTCTCCCGTATTCAGTGTATTTAGAATGACCCCCTTCGTCCCTTATTCAGTGTATTTAGAATGACCCCCTTCATCCCTTATTCAGTGTATTTAGAATGGACCCCCTCGTCCCCTTATTCAGTGTTTATAAAGCTGCTTCCTCCCTGTGCATGAGAAGAAGTTGGGTCTTATTGCTTGGAACAGGACCGTAACTCCCCTCCAGCAGAAGAATCCACTTAACATAGTGAAGACGGCTTAATTCTCTCTCCTCTCTTGGTTTCTCTCACTACCTTTTCACTTTCCCATTGGTTGATCTTTCCCTCTCTCCTCCTCTCTATAACCCTCCTTTGTAAATATGGTTTCCTCCACATCTCTCTCTCCCCTCCTCCCTCCCCAAACCCCTTTCTTCCTTCTCTCTTACAATCTCCCTTCCATACCATCTATTGAGAATACAGTACTTATCAGGGCAAACGTGTTGCAATTTGGGAGCAAAAAACATTACTCTCCAGGTTGTTTCAAAGAAATCACCCTATTAATTTGTATTTTTTCTTTGATACATTGGGTAAGGCCCCAGAAGTATTGTAGAATTGTTCATTTTGTCATACAATTGCACTCCTGGTAAGCCCTCTGCATCTTCTTTCTACACGTATCACTGCTCTCATCCCGCTATCCCTCTCCCAGTGCATTTGCCCAAACAAATCCATGCACTCTTCTCTTCTCCCCCCTCCTCCACAGGCTGCTTGTAATTCCTACTTTCTTCTCTCCACACCAGCTTCTGATTACACACTGCCAGCTCACTGTCACCTCTCTCTCTGCCAGACTCTCACAACCTTGCCCTGTCTCTATGTTGCTTTTTTTTTTTGAGAGGGGGGCTTAATTGGCCTTATAATGCATTCAATGGAGGAGGGGGCATGTATTTACCCCCGGTCTCCTGGATGCAAACACAGAGCAATAATACACAGAAAAAACAGCACCAGGTTTATCACCGCAAACAAGCCACATTGCCATCAATGGGAACATTTTCCTTTAGTATAATGGTGCTTTGTTTGGTCCGTTTTGATAAGCCAGGCAGTGTGTGTGTACTGAATGTTGTGGTATACACAAACAGGTATATCAAATATATATAAAGTTACTTATCTTTGCAGACAGGTTGCTTGCAGAGCACTGGGATCACCATCCAGTCGTGAAAAATGGACAATATAAAAATAAAAAATACTGTGGCTCTCTGCAGGTATAAATAAGGTTTTAACTTTTAATCCCCCATCAATCATAAGGGGTCAAATACAAAAAACGTTGCTATCCCTTTTTCTGTACTTGACCCCGTATGCTTGATGGATTAAAACCTTATGTATACCCTACAGAGAGAGCTACAGTATTTTTTGTTTTTATTATATATAGATATTTAGATAGATATATCCCATGCTTTTTCTGCCACATTTCTTTGTTTTAAAGCAGCATTATTGCTTAGGAATCCACCACCACCTTGTTTCTCTACAAAAACATAGAAAATACTCCCAAACACCCCAACATTTTCTTTTGGCACAGATAGGCTATGCCGCGATGAGTCATTGCACAACCATCACAGGCATTGTCAGGCTGTTGTATGATCATACAGTATGTACACAACAGATATCTGGAATAGCAGAAATTAAAAAATAAAAGATAGGAGATGGGTACTCCATACAGTACAATACAAAATATTTGACAAAGGAATCCATATAGTACATCCAAGATCTTACCATCTGTAAAATACAACATCTATCGTATGCACACTCACACACCATAACATACTGTAATGTTGCTTATAGCAACAGTGCTTCTGCAACATTCTGACATTTTCATGGCATAATTATGCTCTGTGTTATAAATGAAATTACATAAATGAACCCTTCACTCCCTGTAAAATACATTATTGTACGCCTAAATCCTTCATTGCCACTGCAAACAATATACATATGTATGCTTAACCGCAGAGAACCGTTGCAAGGCATGATCTGCCCGTGCAGTCATCCCATGGGTAATAGCATCTAGCATCATCCGCTGCTGACCATTCAGCTGATGCTCCGGCCTCTTACCTTATTTAGCTTCCTGTAGCATCAGACGACAACCGGCTCTCTCCCAGCACCCACCAGCCTGTCCCCTTTCCCTGCATCACATCACAGGGAGGATGCCTTGTCATCACGTCTCGCAGCTCACCCTCCACCCACTCAATTGGATGCTGTTAGGCAACAGATCCGCCTTCCTCGATTGCTTTGTTACCATCAGGGGCAGGATGCATAATTTATAGAAACAACTGGTCGCAGTCAGGATCGAATGTCACGTAAACAAAGTTACCTTTCTGAATGTGTATATATATATATCGATGATATGTAACTATGACAATTTGCTCCTGGATGCAGTGTACGAAGTTTCCTTTTTTGCTTTCATTTGCAGATGTGTAAAACGTATGATTATCATCATTTATTTAAATGGCATCAACATAATCCGTGGCTCTGTACAACAGGTCGGAGGACGAAACAATAACATACCCAACATTGACACCATGTTTACAGTATGTAAGAGGGCCTGTTATTTGTAGTCTCTTATCTCTGATGCTGACGATCCCCAAACAACCTTCTGACCCCAGTTGTAGATGCGCATGTATAGGGGGTGCGGGGAGGACTATTTTTTGGGGCGGTTACTGCGGGTTAGAAGAGCGCAAATCAAAAGTTAAAGGCATGGGATGCTGTCAATATTGGAGCCAACATGAGCTGTAGCAGGGCGGCTAACTCCTGTCCTCAAGGCCCACCAACACATCAGGTTTTCATATCCCTGCTTCAGCCCAGGTGGCTCAGTCTTTGACTGAGCCACTGATTGAGCCACCTGTGCTGAACCTGACTGTTTGGTGACCCTTGAGGACTGGGTTGGCCACCCCTGGCTGTGAGCGATGGGAGGCTGTGTATGTGGATATATGCAGCATCATTACAAAATGCAACTGTAGTTGGGGTTCAGAATTGTTCCCTTTAAACCTGCAATATTGCATGAAAAAAATGTTAAGTGCCAAGGATGTGCAGGATGAGCCTCTCGTGAGCGTGAAGGGGTTAAGCTGTGCCACACTGCTCTGGCACTCTGCCCAACTTAAAACCTCGTCGACGCGCACAGCTTGTTCGTGCAACATTTAAAGGTTTTACAGGACAGCCGGGGAACAAGGGAGGGGGTTACCATGGCAACCGTCAATCTGGACCACAATTTCCAAACTGGTGATTATTCTCTTAACCCGTTAGTCTGCTATAGCGCCTACAGTGCAACGAAGAGGGAGCAGGAAGTTCATGGGAACATGTTGATTAACCCCAACTCCTGCCGGATGGCCAAGATACCTTGCAGCGGAACAGATTGCAGGTTCCTCAGCATCAAAATGAAACAGCACATTCATTTCCCTCTGCAGCCAACGAGTGCTAACCCTTTCACTGCTGCACACTCTGCAACATGTAGAGCGATGTATATCTATAAACCAGACAGATACATTTATATGTACTATTACACTATCTAGATATATATTATATATCTATATACTATATCTATAATATTACTTAGGTTACGTTATGGTGGGTAAAAAAAGTGACAAAAACCCTCCACAGCAAAGCATATAGCAAAGGGAAATATCACTGTATGCTCACTTTCATGTCTTAGACAGGTCTGCAACCCCCCTTTCACCATTATCACCCCACACAGCACTTCAACTGCAGCAAGGATTCTGGGAAATGAGCATACAGTAAATGACCCCCTTCGTCCCTTATTCAGTGTATTTAGAATGACCCCCTTCGTCCCTTATTCTGTGTATTTAGAATGACCCCCTTCATCCCGTATTCAGTGTATTTAGAATGACCCCCTTCGTCCCTTATTCAGTGTATTTAGAAGGAATTGGTGACACTCGACGCTCCGTGCTCCACACCACGAGGGATAGCATCTCGCCAAGGCGTACCAATAGTATGGTACTCTATCTTCAGATCCAATGCATCCGACAGCCTTGCACACTCCTCGTCCGAGGACTCTAATTTGTGCATTCGGTCGGGGCATCCCGGTGGATGATCGCCGTGTGCCCCTCTCTGTCGATGATCTGTGTTTCTCTTTCTTGAGAACCGGCCCTGTTCCCGGTTCTCTCTCCCGGGACCCGTGGTTTCTCGCCATAAAGCGCGCCCGAAGTTCCTTTGCCACATAGGGACATCTACCTTGCTTCCATGGCTTCGCACCGGCACAAAGTCGGCATGGGCCACAGATACTGTATCACAACAATGACGGCTCGGCTGCAGTGCCCACGCTCCGCCCGGATTCTGCATGCAGGCATAGACACGCCACCAGTCTCTACACCCTCTATCATCCACGGAAGTATCAGGAAGCCCCTGGAGCCAAGTAGGAGATGTGTAGTAATCAAGGGACTCTGTTCGACTTGCTCAGAGACAACCACCATATTCACCAGTGAGGGACTCGCTTCAAGGTCTGTACTGGTCAATGGCTCTTCGCAACTGGAGTGCAGGGGCTGGTTGGGCACGCCTCCTCCTACCTTCTCCATCTGCATCCGGTGGAACTGCAAACCACTCCCCCTGGTTGAAACTAGGGGGAGGTCTCGTAGACTGTAGGCTGACCCACACAGGGGCGGGAGTGAGTCATATCCATGAGGGCGCCTTTCACCGAAAGCCACACTCCCCAACAGGGGTGGGTTTTTCTCATTGGCGCCAATCCTGGCCAACAATCAAACTACAAAGTTGCAAGACTTTCTGCAGCTGGCCCACGCGGTTCCCCGGAACGCGGGAACCGCCATCTTGGTTCGTATTGTCTCTTTGCATCACATTTGAGGTAGCGTTTGGTTGTTTGTGGTACGAATGATAAGAGAATCCATTTCGTTCCTCCCATCTGACATACTGTCGTCCTCACTGTCCTCGGGTTACTATCCCAAAGCATAGCAAGACAAACAACACGGCGCAGCCACGGCTTTCACGCCAGTCCAACACAGGCTCACAAAAGTCTCTTCTGTACTTGTTCTTCATACTCGCACAGAACAGGTGCGATCTCTTCCTCTGTCCGCCATCCGGTGACCTTCTGCGCTTTGCAGATCCTCCATTCTTGCGGTTCTCTCTCGGTCTGTCCGCCATCCTGGACCTTCTGCGCTTTGCAGATCCTCCATTATTGCGGTTCTCTCTCGATCACTGAATACTGGATTCTTGTACATGGAGCTCCGCTTGCGGGGCACTACCACATCGATATAATAAAGGCCTTGTGCACCACCTTGTGTACCTAACGTAGATCTGACTCGTGTTTGCACTACCTCGAGCTAGGCTCCCTCTCTCTGTGCTTACTGTATCTCTTCTCCTCCTCCCAGTCTGTGCTCCTCTGGTAAGTGGTCTGGAATGGAGACTAGATACTCTGCTCTTCCCATGCAGTACTTGGGCGTCGACCTACTGTTGGCTAGCCTAGCGCGGACCCTCCCGAATTCCTGCCCTAAGTTACCAGTTTACCCCTTCAGAGCGTCCCCCACCAGTGCTACCTGAAGGCGCTAAACACAATAGCCCCCTTCTCCAGACCCACTAACCCCTTGCAGGATCCCGGGCGTCTGTCGGTCTGCAGCTCCAGCAGCTCCCCGACTAACCCCTGGCTCCGTCCCACGCAGCCAAAAGTGGCAGCAGACACTCTCCCTGTTTCTAGTGTGTGTTTACAAAAGCCTGTCCTGTTGACACGTCTCTCAGCACGCCTAGAAATGTAACGGGTATTCCCTCCTGTCTGCCCCATCCATTCTCACATTGGCCCATGTGGTCCAACCGGGCCCCATTACGTGATCGTGTATGGTGGTGCACCTGCAAGTAACAGGACTCCTGAGTCTCCCCACACGATGGTATTCGGGGATTCATCAGGAACAGGTAGCTGAGGTAGTGGGTGCGAGTCCGTACCTAATCTGTGCAGCGCCTCCACCTCATCAGGATCTGTGCTTCCGCAGGGAGATGGTCCGGTGAGGAACTCCTTCTCGGTGGTGACTGCCACTGCAGAGTAAACTCACACTCACACAGTGGGGGTAACTTTGAACAGCTCATTTTATTGATGTACTCGGTGTAGTAGACTGCCCCATGACGCTTTCAGCTCTAGTCCCACATTTCTCCGTGCTGTCCCTTTGCCAGTACTGCCCTCCTAATTGGAGTGGGATCCCCTCTCCCCGTAGGGAGAATCACCCCTGTGCCAGGTCCCTGAACACAGTGTGGCCTTGACAGGCTTGATCTGGAAACTTGTGCCACTAGTTACAGACCACTAGGGTCACAAAGCTATCTGCAATCCCTTTCACAGGAGCCCAACACTTTAGCAACAACCACACTAACTTGACAGTTTTGTGCCTTATATACCTCAGGGGCAGGCACATCTCTGATGTCACTATCCGGGACACACAGAGCATGCAGCCCCTCCCCACCATACATAGGGCACATCACCAGGGTGTGAGGGAAAACCTCCTAACTACTTAGCTTGCATTCCTGTACTTACCAGTGTTTACTGCCAACAGGAAAGATGTCTGCAGTCCATTATTATGCATGGCTACATGATATGTACATATCTTTATATAGGGCGATTTGTGTGCAGAGCATTTCGCAAAAGTAACAGATAGTGGGAAAAAACGTGTTATCTAATAGCGCTTAAATCTACTTCATTCACAAATTCAACAGTGTGTAGGGTATGTGAATCACCCAAACAATACATGGTGCTATAATGTGCTCAGAACGAAATTAACTTAAATAGTAGATTTAGTGCTTATATTTGAATAAATACAGACTTAGTTCGATGCTGCTAAACCCTCGATAGGGATTGCTTTCTCAATCCACGATTTGCTATGATATCCAGGAAGATCAGGGACGCAAAATATGTGATAAACATATACAAATGGTGCAAATATGTCTTAAGTCGTTTTCTTTCAATGAGTTTTTCAATACCCAGATCCATATAGTTAACTCCCAGATTCTCTGTGATAAGATGTACGTAAAGGTTTCTTTACTTCACAATCTATGGAACCGCGTGGGGTGTGGAATCCTCGCCGCATATACCCATTTGAAAAAGCGGAACACACATAGTGACAAAATTGCAAGACACTTGTTTTATCTGCATAGAAGGATAAAATCACACTCACACGGTTTCTAAACATATGCGCAGATAGATCAAAAATGATCAAACAGCCGCCGCGGGGCTTGCAGAGAAGTCTCTGGGGATGCTCACGGTACAACTGTGACGTCTGCGTCTTTCGATCCCGCACTTCCGGTATCGATCCCCGGATGGAGACCCTGGAGGTTGTCTACGGCAAACAGATGGTACTGTGTAGAGTCTCCCTCTCGGTCAGCTGCTGGGCACAGGTCACACCCACTAACGCGTTTCTCTCTTTGGGAGGTTTCAATCAGGAGGAGAAACGCGTAAGTGTGACCTGTGCCCAGCACTGACCGAGAGGAGACTCTACACAGTACCATCTGTTTGCGTAGACAACCTCCAGGGTCTCCATCCGGGGATCGATACCGGAAGTGCGGGATCCAAAAGACCAGACGTCACAGTGTACCGTGAGCATCCAGCAGAGAGCACTTCTCTGCAAGCCCCGCGGCGGCTGTTTGATCATTTTTGCATCTCTCTGCGCATATGTTTTAGAAACCGTGTGAGTGTGATTATTATCCTTCTATGTAGATAAACAAGTGTCTTGTAATTTTGCACTATGTGTGTTCCTCTGCTTTCAAATGGGTATATGCGGCGAGGATTCCACACCCCACGCGGTCCATAATTGAAACGATAAAGAACCCTTTACGTACATCTTAACACAGAGAAATCTCTGAGTATAATTTGGATCTGGGTATTGAAAACTCATTGAAAAGAAAAGACTTAGACATATTGCACCATTTGTATATGTTTTTTATCACATATCTTTGCGCTCCCTGATCTTCCTGGACTCAATGCAGAAGTAACAGACACAGGAAAATAACATGAGCTGCGCTATGATACTAATGGGAATAAGCACTTCCTACGTTAAATAAACATTAGGAAAAGAAGAGCCTGCCCCGCAGAGCTAAACTGCTTTCTGTTTCAGCGAGGAAAAGGAGGGACAGCACGAAAAGGAAAGTAAGGGATCCACGCAGACAGTGAAAGAGGGTAGTTACAGAAGCCAAGCGGCACTTAAAAAAAAAAATCTTTTTTGGTTTTAATATATGCAGCCTTTCATTAACTTTATTGAAAACTAATTACCTAGCTGCCGATCAATTTGTTCTCCGGTGATCGATCAGCAAAATCCTGCTTCCCAGGGGTCACTAAATGGCAGTTTTTCAGTTCAATCCATCCTTCAGTCGGGGTAACTCAGCAGCTACAATGTATCTTATATTACTACGGTAACTATCTAAGGTTGCCGTTTGCAGCTCAAACTGCTGGGAATATTGGCAACCAATGATCGCAAACAGGAAGTGTTGCATAAGATCTTGCCACTGCTGGGAGGTGGGCTAAAACCTGCTCCGAAATCAAGGATGCTCAGTATATTAAAATTCCTTAAAAATGACATGATTGAATTAAGAAACAAATGGTACTAAGGATTATCTAATACTACAGAACTGATTTACTGTTAAACACACAGTAGGATATGCTGGATCGCCTCTTTAAAAAGTAAATAAAAGAAACAATTTTTGTGATATCACGTATAATGGGTTTTGCACTTTATCCACTATGCAGTGCTGCATGATCACTTATCATCTGCATAGCTAAGGCTGCGCTTATAGTGCCGGCGACGGTGACGTGAGCTGAGTTTGCTGGAAAAATCAAATATAGATGACTTCCACAATCGCGACCAAGCCCGTCGCTCCATCGCGCTGCGCTTATTATAACACAACGCGACTGCGGCAAGGCATTTGTTTTGAAGCTGAGGTCGCGTCGCTGTCGCCGGCCACTATAAGCGCAGCCTTATCCAGCATACATACTGTAGGGGCATATGTATCAAGGCAAAAGTGGTGCAATTCTGAGCAAAAAAAATCTGCACACTATGTAGCGGAGACAAAATCCCATTGAAATCAATAATATTTTTTTCTTTTATATATCCGGTGGCAGCTTGACTTGCTCCAGAATTGCAACATTTAGCCCCCCCAATAAGACACCACATGAAAATTATGCAATTTGCATCACTTTTGCTGCACATTCGCCGTCAAACATTACTGCAAAGACAAACTCGCAGGGGGTATTTTATTTCCATAACACGGCAGAGAAGTGGAATATGGGGAGTCTTTGTGGTGGGCATGTGTGGGCACAGAAGAAGGGCTCAGATGCTGCCCCTGTCTGCCTATCCATTCTCTATCTGAAGGTGCTACATTCATGGATACTTTCAGAGAGATGAATCCCTACAAAGCTGCCGATTCCATCCCCACAAGGCAGCTCATATTGTTATATACTTTATACAAGGCTCAGCAGATAGTGCTTTGTGCGGGTAATTACACTGACCTACAATATCTTTCTCCTTCATTCTCTGCCCTCTCTGCCATCTCTGTCCTCCTTTACCCGCCTCCTCCTCCTCCTCCTCCATCTCCCCTCCTCCTCCTCCTTCGGTACCTGCTTTTCACTTCCTCCACACCCCCTTTTCATCTTTCAATACCATGTCCCTCTCTTCTTCCTCTCACTTCTTCTATTTCTACTTTTATCTGTGTTTTACATTAATCACTTCCCCCAAAACCCTCTCTCACTTTTGGCCCTTATTCTACATGCACCAAAGGGGCCGCCTGAGACATTCTCATCTAAAAATCAACATAGACTTTAATGGCTGCTTCAGTGTATTTAGAATGACCCCCTTTTATCCCTTATTCATTGTATTTAAAATAATGACTTCTTTTGTCCATTTATTGAGTGTATTTAGAATGACCCCCCCTTCATCCTCTTTAGTGTATTTAGAATGACCCCCTTCATCCCTTATTCTGTGTATTTAAAATGACCCCCTTCATCCCTTATTCTGTGTATTTGAATGACCCCCTTCGTCCCTTATTCAGTGTATTTAGAATGACCCCCCTTCGTCCCCTTATTCAGTGTATTTAGAATGACCCCCTTCTCCTCCCTTTTCAGTGTATTTAGAAATGACCCCCTTCGTCCCTTATTCAGTGTATTTAGAATGACCCCCCTTCATCCCTTATTCAGTATAATTTAGAATGACCCCCCTTCGTCCCGTATTCAGTAATTTAGAATGACCCCCGTCGTCCTATAA
>WSYH01019258.1:0-10295 GCA_036426205.1 Ascaphus truei
AAGTCTCTGTCATTAAAGAGAGCTGGACTATCTTCAGGGTGGGAGCGCCCCTGACGGATCATCACCCGGGAGTATCCAGGACATCGTGTAGGAGCTTGTCTGATCCTTTGTGAAGCTAGTTGCAGGCCCGAACACTGGAGTGCTCGGCAGGTAATCTGTAACATCAAGTGCACCAACAAATCCTATTACCAGACATAGTGGCTGCGCAGTCACACACACATTTATATGACTTGGTAGTGCGGGATATTGTGTGGGGTTACTGGACATGGGGTGGGATCATTTGGTGAAGTGTTGGCGTCCGCCGTGGCGCGTGAAGTGTCGGCGTCCGCCATGGCGCGTGAAGTGCTGGCGTCCGCCGTGGCGCAAGAGTGTTAGCGTCCTGCGAGACGCAGTAGTTAGTGTTTCCTCTAGGGAGGGACACCTGTTGATGTTACAAGCACGTACGTTTCTATGCTGGCAAGTAAAGTCATTGATTGTTTACATACGTTGGGCTGGTTATTTATGTGTCATGCGAGGACCAATTCCTGCTCTGCTAGGAACCATCGCAGGTGGAGGCACTGCACCGAGTACAGGGTTACCCTTAATATAATTGCCCCAGGTTCCCCGTGGCGGAAGCTCAGCCCTCCTGTGAGCCAACAGGTAACGCACCACACCTGGAAACATTGTATGTTCTCCGCACCCACACTATATATACGATTGGGTGGGGTGGAATACCCGTTACATAGACATACACAAAAACATAACAAACAAACTACAAAGGGGGGATGCTAAGATACTGACCGGGAAAGTTATACAAGCGGGACTGCTGTGATCAGCGCTGATGTTAATGTCCGGACTGCACTGATCAAACAGCTGGTGTTCCTACGCTACAGCTCCCCGGCGATCTGGCACCAGCCAATGGGAAGGCGCGCTGAACAGCCTCATGTGACCTCTACGCGTTTCACAACTATGTACTTCGTATGGGGGGGGGATCACAGCAGTCCCTCTTGTATACCTTTCCCAGTCAGTATCACGGCTCCCCCCTTAGTGGTTCGTTTGTTATGTTTTTTGTATGTCTACAGCAGAGTTATTGGCTAGTTGTTATTTGTACTCACTGAGTTTTTTTTTTTTACTCTATCTAGTTGCATTTATATTTTTACAAGGGTTGTATTATTAGTGGCTATCACTTATACACATTTGTGTGTATTATAATTTGTAATTAATATTGTGTTATTTAAATATATATATTTATATATATTTATATTTGGTCATCTTTACTGAGCCTTAACTATTATTTTGGTGATCTTTTCATCTATTAGTTATACAACTTGCAACTGTATAATTTACTTGTGAATACACATATTGCTACTTAATTCTTTATTAACCCCCGTTGTGCTGTGTGCATGTTTGTTTTTTCTCGATACAGATGTATTGTATCGAAAATAACAAAAGTAGATTGTCACGATAGACCAGACTTTAAGAGGGATCGCAAACACCAGGCAGAACACGAGTGTTAAATAAACAAAGGTTTATTCTGGCAGCAGCCAACAGGGAGCAACACAATGCACAAAACAAGGCAATAACTCGCCGAGACAGGGGATTATGGAGTACTACTAGCACGCTAGTTGCAGGGTGCTGCCAAAGCAAGCTTACCCTGGATGCCCCCTTGTGTTGTCCATCCCAGAGTATCCAAGTAACAAGGGATAACCACCTCTCGGTCCACAGTTCACTTTTCCAGTTGGCCTCTAGTCACCGAAACCAACATGAACATTTTGGAACTCTGTTCGGCATAAGCTTGTAGAGAACTTTGGCCTGCATCTGAAATCATGGAGAACTGGGTGCCGACCAGCCCTTCGCTGAGCCAATCAGGAGCCAAGGCTCAACCGGATGGACCAATCAGGGCTGTGGGCGATGACGGTGCAGAACAACAGCTCCAGGGGTCGGGGCTTTGGGAGCATGGGAAATCTGAACTGACCAATGGAAATCGAGCCGACAGGGCTAGGAACCAGGCCTTGGTTCCCAATTATAGCACCATACCTCTCACAGGGGAAGACGCCTGGCTGCCAGGGAGAGAATAATGCTCTGTCTTTAGAGCATGCGCCCAACAAGCATGAGGGCCCGTCCTTCCCCCGTTGTCCAAAGATACCTGGCCCCACACAAAGTTTATTGTATGGCTCACTGTATGCTAGCCACTCAACCATTTGTTAGTGACCCAAGCACACTACAATGAGTCACATGAAATTTTTTTCTCAATTCAAACTTAAAATGTTCTTGAATGCAAAATACAATTATCTGAAAGGAATTTTATTGCACTCGGATAACAATATTAGTAATTTTATAAAGCACAGGAAGATATGTTTAAAGTGTTACAAATGGGCATTATGATATTACGTTGACTGCAAGATCCCTATTCTATGTAGAGTAACACACAGATGTCAATGCACTAATATTCAGTCAATTAAATGGAGATTAGGGCAGCTGTCCGAATGGTGATTAATACATTTATTTGAATGGAGATTGATGCATTCTTACAGTGTTACTCCACTTCTCACAAATTCACGTTCATCAAAGTTATTTGTACCAAGTTTGTTTCCCTTGTGTCACTGAGCAAATTGTAAAGTGGTTCTGGAAGGAGTTGTTTGGCGCTGTATTATATTAGAATATGTATCCAATATAAAAATATAAAATATTGGAAAGTTTGCATTTGGAAATGGTGCAGTTTTAATTTTTCACTGCATTACTTAAATCTAACAAGTCTGGGGAGTGGTGTTAAGAGATCAACGGCATCCGGTGTAAGGCCAGGTCCCCGCTGGCTACTGCAGCGCCCGCTGTGGCCGGTTCAGCCAATGAGGGCGAACCTGCCGGGTGACGTCACAGCTGTGCCCCTGTCACTCCCCCCCTGCAGCTCACTGCAGACCGGGGGACTCGGCTGCACGCACTGCCTGTCTCGCAGACGCGCGTGCAACGCAGGCAGCGGGGTCGCAGCCTAAGAAACCCAAATAGCATGTTAATACACTGTTTTACTTCTGATTATGTTACAAACTGCCTCCTCTTGATAAATAGCTCCACCGTGTAGGAGAGCAAGCTCTTCGGTGCTTTAGACTCGGCTATATGATATGCAGTGGAAGGGTTTATTCCACTTTTCATCCAATATCCAGCATAATTTTATCATGGGTAATAATACAATCGGGAGTCAGGCAGTGCACATTATTTTTTCTAAGCACAAATGTTAACCCTTTGACTATCAGCGGACGCGGCAACACATTGCTGTGTAATGATATCCTCTGCCAATTGTAGCTGCTGACAACCCTACCCTCAAAATCTGATGCTCACTCAGCCTCACTGCAAAAATGTACTAGCATACACATATACAAATAAGGTATTTGTTAGTAGTCATGTAGATGTACTACACACACTAACACACACACACACACACACAGAGACAATGATGCATGCAGAAAAGCACTGATACACACACTTAAGTACAAACAGATTGATCTATACCAGTGTTTTTGAAACATGTTTTTGGTTAAGGAACCCTATATTTATATTGTGAGATTCTGAGGAACCCCAACCCTCTCTAATAGTGTCTGAGATCAGATGCATTGTAAGGAACTCCAACCCTCTCTAATAGTGTGTCTGAGATCAAATGCATTGTAAGGAACCCCAACTTCTCTAATACTGAGATCAGATGCATTGTAAGGAACCCCAACCTTCTCTAATAGCGTGTCTGAGATCAGATGCATTGTAAGGAACCCCAACCTTCTCTAATAGCGTGTCTGAGATCAGATGCATTGTAAGGAACCCCAACCCTCTCTAATACTGTGTCTGAGATCAGATGCATTGTAAGGAACCCCAACCCTCTCTAATTGCGCGTCTGAGATCAGATGCTTTATAAATTCTTCTGTATTTGGTACCATATTCAAATGACCTGAAAACTGCAGGGAGCCCTTTATAAATGCACTAGGTTCCTAGGAACCCTTGTTGACAAATACTGATATATACAGAGATGCCAATAGATTTGCATATGTACACTAAACAAACATAAAATAAAGGATGGTGTTAAGTTGGCCACAAAGCACACAGAAAAAATATTTTTATTAAAAAAAAAAAAGAGCAAATGTAAGGCCTTATAACAAAAAGTCCAAAAGAAAAGAGACCTGACCAACGTGGAAAAGTCCAGTGCTGTTGAGAACAGAGGTCCTTTATATACGTGGACTGTCAACATCGGAGCTACACTTCCGCATATGCGCGCGCACCCCCCTGGGAGGTTGCTGTCTGTACACGGAGCGGTCACACGCGGCTACGGGTCGCAGGAGGGGAATCCAGCACAGGCAGTGTTGCCCATACGGATCGTATTGGATTGACGGTACATGCAGAAGCAAGACCTGCCACCGTTTGGAGTAGTATCTGGTTCTAGAGCCGGACCCTGTACCTGTGGAAGACTTATCCTTAATGCCCTTTTGCTTTTGGGCTCTTGTAAGTAGGGTTTCAATTTCTACCCCTCCTGGAGCCAAGCACCAAAGTCGCCTATCCAGTTTATTTTTCACAAAGTGCATTTTATTAAACCAGGTTGTTTTTTTGATTCAACATTAGGTGTTGTGTTGTTTTGAGTTAGTTTAAGTATTTTGTTTTATGTGTTTGGTTTGTATGTTATTGTTTGTCCTATCAGCAGTGAATTATTTTATAGGTTATATATATACCAATATTCATATTTAATTTTTAATATTCTAGTGTCTACAGTTATACACTATGATTGGTCTTTAACTTTTTGTTTCCCACATGTATGAGACAACAATCAAGATTATATAAAGGACCTCTGTTCTCAACAGGCCCGGACTTTTCCACTTTGGTCAGGTCTCTTTTGTATTGGACTTTTTGTTGTAAGGAGCCGTTTTTTTCCTGTAAACTGTGTATGTGTTTTGTATCAAATCACTGAGTCCAGGCAGGCCTTTTAAAGTATAACTTCAACCTTACTTTTTATTTTTTATTACAAAAGACTTCTTTTCCATCTATGTACAAATGTACATAGACACACAGTTATACTACTTGTGATGCTAAAATTGTAAGCATGTGCTTTTTTTTTTTTTTACTTATTTAACACCGTTAACAAAGGAAACTATTTGTGACAAGTCTGTGCTGGGACCTTAACTGATAAAGGTGAATTGTGGATTAGAAAAGATTACAAGCAACACAAGTTAAATCCTCCTCTGCTCCCCCCTATTGAAGTGCCCTGTGAAGGACACAGAGGGATGGTGTTTGCGCTCACAGTGCCGGGGATAGGGTTACATGAGCACAGAGAGGGGGGTGTAACAGAGGGGAGGCTCCTAACTTCTCACTGAGCTTCACAAGCAGCAGCAATGTGAACCACACAACTCTCCTAAGTGGGCTCTCACTCCCCCCTCCAGCACTGGGCTGTCACCACTGGAAAAATACCACTTCCCTGCTCTCCATACATGGATGCTTTCTATGAACTGCAGCATCACTCATTAACCAAGGAGTGGAAGAGTTGTATTTTTTTTTTGTGCTCGACCTGCTACAGCACCTCCATGCTTTGACCCAGCACCCCTCTGCAGATCAGCCCGGGTCCTGGCTGGAGGATGCTGGGGAGGGAGGTCAGGCTACGCTGGAGAGGTTGTGCCCTGCGCCTCCTCGCCCTGTGCCTGGCTGTCTTTCTCTGCACCCATCTATCGGCTGAGCTGAGGCGCAGGTCGTGGCCCCCGGCCGGGCTACTGGTGAAGCTGCAGGAGCCGGGCGGAGAGGGGTACAACAAGAGGGCAGAGGAGGTCCCCAGCAAGAGACAGGTGATATATGTGAGGAGGAGCAGAGGGGGCAGCCCTGGGAGTCAGGACAGCAGCTCTGCAGCGCACAGAAGAGCTAGCAAGAAGGTGAGTGGCACCTAATGTGAGACTTCCAGGGGACAGCGTCCTTCTCTGGGGTGGTACTGTTTATCCACTCATTGACCCTAGGCTGGAATAGCGTGTGGGGGACCTAATACGATATGCTTGTGTATGATATATGAATATGTGAAGTGTACTATGGAGGTGGGTGGATTTTTTTGTATGATTGAAAGAGTTTCCTTACAGATATGGTGGGTCAATGTCGTTTATGATTCAAGAACATCCGAAGTGTTATCCGAGGTGGCCCCAATTGTTTATTCAGGGCCTGAAGTTGGAATAATTTGAGACATGGGGAGGTCTTGCATGACACATGAATACATGTAAAGTTGGTATTGCTGGAGCAAATTTAGGACCCCATGCAGTACTTTTTGAAGGACAGCCGAATCACTACTGTTTTTTTATTTCAATTATGCTCCCCTACTTCATGCTAAACAGGAAAAGGGGAAATGAGCAGTTATCGACCTTTTTCGGTACAAGGACACCCCAAGCGGACCCTACAGAAGTGTTGCTATGCCATTAATTGCACGAATTTGTATGGTCTATCTCCTGAATTTATTAATGGAGATGCAGCTGTGCAGGTTAAGGTCAGTTAAACAATGGGCAAAACATAGCAATTTGCATCATTAAGTCTCCTATGAAATTGCATAGACCGCTTTTGACGCCTTACCAATGGCTCCATGCATGGTATCTTGACACTGTGTAGCTAGCTGGAGATGGGATTCTTTCTGCGGAAGATGCTCCATCAGGGTGGAAACATTGTCTTAAATATTAATCAATACCTAAGTGTGCAGTGAGGAATATAAAATAGTATGGCCGAGTACTAGTTGGTATCCTCACTCTTTGGAAACATAGTTTCATAATAACTGTAATCATTAAAGGATTTGTATCGTAAACATCTGGGCCCATATTTACAAAGCAGTACTATACCATGCTGGCTCTGGAAGACACATTTTGACCCATTCATTTGAATGGGGCATAAGGTGTCCTCCAGCATAGGAAGGTGTCTTTTGGAATTGAACCACTTAGTAAATTCGGGGCCCTTGGGTTTTACAACTTGAGAAATTCACCATGTTATTTTAAATAAAATATTTAGAGATATGTGCCTTATAAATCATTGGGTGACTGCAGCAATTATTTGATAAGCAAACACAGGCCTCTATTCAATAAGCCACTTCCCCATGCTGTAGAAGGCATTGGTCTAATGCATTTGAATGGAGCTGAATTCTTCAGCATGGGTAAGTGCTTCACAGCATATTGAATAGGACACAGCCTTATTTTCTGCACTATCATGTTACTGGAAGAAGTATGTAATGGGTTAAACATGATTACTTTGGCAGAGGTTTGGGTTGGCATAATTCTAAATACTTATTTACAAATGTTCATGAATACTACAGTGCTCCTGTAAAACCCCAGTTGCTGCCAAAGGGGAAAGCAACACATTATGTCACAATGTATTGCTTCTGCCAATACAGGGGGTTAATTAAATATAAGTACATATAATATTACTTCTAAATACAACCATTAGATAATAATAATAATAATTGCATGTTCTTGTATAGCGCTGCTAGTTTTACTTGGCGCTTTACAGAGACATTTTGCAGGCACAGGTCCCTGCCCCGTGGAGCTTACAATCTATGTTTTTGGTGCCTGGGGCACAGGGAGATAAAGTGACTTGCCCAAGGTCACAAGGAGCCGACACCGGGAATTGAACCAGGTTCCGCTGCGTCAAAATCAGTGTCTTTACTCACTGAGCCGCTCTTTCTCCATGGAATGGAAGTGTTTCATGTTAATAGTTTATTTACACATAGTCAGATGGAAATTACCATGGCACTTCTTATCTGGCTTGTTCAAAAATGTAAACAACACAATTTTGTTGTTGTCCCATTAATAGAGCCAGACATAAATAAGCTTGATAGAAGTTAAATGGGCTATTTTACTCCAAGTGGGATTTATGGTTAATGGGGGAAGAGAGAGCCTGTGAAGCAACTCTGGCCTGTTCACCACCACACTTATGGGAGGTATTACTTACAGTGTCAGACACGTTGATAGTAGGTCACAGTAAAAGCATAGGAACATAACTCAAATTGGATAGTACTCACTGGATAACTGAACTTCAAGGCTCCAGGGTGTGCAATCAGCAGCAGAAACAGTAGTGATATAGATGGAAAAACGGTGCACAGTATGGGGAGGAAAAGATGGAGTACAGCACATCATGGAATGAAATTAAAAACCTATTTATTGTGGGAATGACATGAGCGAACATCAAGGTGAGTGGGTATAGAATCTACACTGACGCGTTTCGGGCGTTCCTGCCAAAGAGTGTATTGTTTCAGTTTAAATTATATTTATTTCTGTCCCAACATTCCTACGTTATTTACATTATAGGAAAGAGGAATTTAGTAACACAGAAACTTTAACAGCATGTACAGAACTCTCAGTTTCTAACAATCTGTGTCAAATGTTAGAAACTTCATTAACAAGCAGTAGAGTTATTCAGTCATGATGTGTTTTATTTATTTATTGTCGACGAATGTCCCTGCTCTCTGTTCTCTGTTAATATGATGGATTCAATTAACAGATATTTTAATCATACGTGAGAGTGCAATGGACCTCTTATTTTCCTACAAATATTCTTCTGGAGTAGTGTGGGGATCCTAGTTCGTCTACTGCGCAGCTCAGTAAAATAAGTAATTTGCTTCACTTTTGACTTTTTCTTTTGTTATATTCTGTACTTAGGGCTCAGTCCCGCTTCGGACGCCAACCCCTACCCTCCACAAGATTGAGACAGGTTTTACTTATTTCTTTCCCCACCTTCTCTCTCCTCCTTTCTCTCTGCCACTTTATCTCTCTATCTTCCACCACTTCTCTCTATTCCTTCCCTCTCTCTCTTTATCGCATCTTTGATTTAATACCTTATGATGTCATCAATTTTCCGCCTCTCGCTAGCATTCTTGCTTAGGCTTTGGTCCCGCTGTGGCCGGCGGCGCATGCGGCCACCAGCTGCTTGCCCCCGTTCTAGTTGCCCCCGCTGGCTCCTTCCAGCGTGGCTGACTACGTTCTGTGACGCGTCAGCCAGCCGGAGCTACAAGGAGCTTGTGGTTTTGGCCAGTGTCGCATCACGTGACATCCCAGCAGCCAATCCAATTCCCCCCTCTGCTCCGATCCCCCCGTTCCGATTTCCCCCTACAGCTCCGATCCCCGTTCCGATCCCCCTCTGCCCGACCCCCGTTCCGATTCCCCCCCTGCTCCGATTTCCCCCCTCTGCCCGATCCCCGTTCCGATTTCCCCCCCTGCTCCGATTCACCCCCCCGCCCGTGTGAATTTGCCTGTGTGTGAGTGAGTGCCTGTGTGTGTGTGAGTTTAGGGGAGCAGGGAAGGAGCTGCGTGTGTGTGTCCTGGTTTTTTTTTGTTACTTTGGCCGGCTTGGGAGGAGGGAGGGGTGATGCGCGAGAGGCAGAACATTTGTATCTCCCGCTCCCTACAGACCGCAAGTAGCGGTCAATTGCCCGTCAGCGCGCCGCCTGTCTGTAGTACGGGAGCGGGGCCTTAGCCTTACTCTTCACATGTCTACTGAGACTCTTTCTTTGTCTCCATATCTGCCCCCAGTCTATGTGCATTATGATGTCACCGATGGTGGTACAAACAAAACTTTTTTTTTAATATATACTGTATATATAGCAAAGACGCATATTTTTCACTGAAGCTTAAATTAAAGGGTGAAAAAATATATAAAATACTTAGGAGTCACCCAGAATTTTTAGGAGTGTTTTGTTAAAGGGGGAGTGGGGGCATTCGGCTCCCTCCTTTCCCCCCCCCCACCCCCTGCACCCGTTTGTGTCACTGTGTGTGTGTCAGTGTGTATCTGTGACACTCTCCTACACAGACACTCCCCCTCCAGCACTCGTGCGTCTCTGCAGCCTCCTGCTCTCAGATCTGCCTTCCACCTTACCTGCATCCCTCACAAAGTGGCGTGGCGGTGACTGACCTGTCAATCAACGGCGCGGGGTAGTGGATTGATAGGTTAGTTAACCCTGCGCTCAGGTAAGGCGGGGAGATTTTGGGTGCCGAGGCAACCAGGGTCCCAGGATTCTCCCACCCCTGTTTTACAGAATGATGGGAACAAAAGTAACAAAGATCCATACACGGCACCCCCGGGACTATTCCTGGTGATATTATGAAATATGGCCTTTGACATGCTTCAGTTAGATGAGGTTTAAGTATGGGCAATAAAAGTGATTACTGGCTCTCACATTTATTATAATCATAAAACAGGACGCCAGCATTGTTTGGCTTCCCTCCTTTTTCCTGCCCCCTTACCACTGTCTCCCGTTACCTGTATGTGACCATCACATGGAAGCAGGGCCACCAGCAGAAATCGTGGGGCCCAGGACAAACATTGTAAGCTGCCCCCCCCCC
>WSYH01019259.1:0-10294 GCA_036426205.1 Ascaphus truei
TATATATATATATATATATATAGAATCCAATGCACAGCCGGCACACCATATGCAAGTAAATAAGTTTTGGTGCTTATCCCATAAAGCAATAACAGACCATACGATACCGCTGGGTCTGGCAGACTTATGTAGTCTCTCAGCAGTAACATTATGCAATTCCTGAGCCTTTTTGCGCATGCCTAAACACATATCAGGTAAACAAATATAGAGTTAATATATTCAAAATGGATGCTCTTTACCTGCTGATACTGTGGATGCATGTCACATAGGCAGGTGAGGCTAATTAACTGTGATTGGTTTTGTTGAATTGCACTGGGGTTTGGGGTATATATATGTACTGTGCACTGCATTCAATTGCACCACCTTGAGAAAGGTCCCACTGGGGGACCGAAACGTCGGTTTTTGTGTCTTCTATCAAATATAGAACATTTTTGATTTACTTACCTGCGTGCTGTCCCTTGATGTCGTGTTGCAACCGGTATCGTATGGTCTATATATATATATATATATATATATAGCACAAGTATCTTTAAATAGAAACTATCACATATTGGTTGGTTATAGAGAATCAAGCTAAACAGCACAAAGATAATACTTATATAATCACCTCTTAGTGAAGCAACTCCTGCACTCATAACTACAGTAAGAATATAACATCTTTAAGAAGAACATCTAAAAATACTTAGGGCCTCATGTAGTAAGCGCCGAAAAGTAGTTTTTCGCCATTTTCTCGCCAATATTGCCTTCCAGATTCAGTAAGCGCCGATAAGCTCCAAAAATCGGCATTTTTTTTAGCCGAAAAAAACTTTTCGGCAGCCAGGTGCCGATAAGCCACTTTTCGCCATTTATCGGCACTTTCTGAAACCGGCTGAATTCTAGTAGCCACGATCAGCTTTTCACTGCTGATCGGCACTCTAGAAATGAGATTTTTACGGCACTCCAGCCCGCCAACTAAAGTTGGCAAGTTGCTGGGGGAGAAGCATCAGCAAGGTCGACACTTAGAAAAATCAGGCCTTTTTCCTGCCTGGGATTGATGCCGGGGGTCTCCAGAGCTGATACCCATTAATACCAGCACCGGAGCCCCCCAGCATGCATCCGAGGCAGGAAAAATGCATTTAAAGCCCACTTCATTACCTTAGCGGCTAACCGCTAATGCAATGAAGAGGTTAAACAGCCGTGCCAGATTTATTGTGGGTAGCAGGGTGTAAGGATCCGTGCTGCGGGTATACCCGCATCCAGCACATCCTTACCTTTTTCTCAGGCCATTCGGGCTCCCCGGCAGCATTCCCCGCTCCTGGCTGCTTTACCTGCACCTCCTGCCCACGCTTGTCAGCCCTACGGGTGCACGCTCACCCAAGCCGCCATTGGTTGCCGCCAGGCGCCTGCCTCCGCTGACATGGCGCACGCTCCTTGTGTGTCGCCACTTGGGTCCCGTCGGCTCTGCCTCCCCGCTTCTCCCTCCTTGCCTGACCCTTCCCCTGTCCGTCCCTCTGCTCCTCCTCTTCTTCCCTCTGCTCCTGGATCCTCCGGTGCACCTTCCCCATGCTCCGCCTCCTCGACGTCACGCACTTGTCCGGCACGCCCCTTCCCCATCTGCCTTGCCTCTCAGGTCCTCCTTCCCTTTCTGTCCCTTCCCTTGTCTGTCCCTCCGTTCCTCCTCTTACTCTGACCACTCCCTTTGCCTCTAGCAACTCTCCTCTATCTGGGGCCTTATCTTGCTCACTCCTCTGTTCCTCCCTTCACCCATTGGTTTCAAACTTCCTCACTCTGCTCTCCTATTAGGTTCCTCTTCAGGCCACTCCTCCATCACTCCCCTTTCTCTGATTGGTCCCAGCCCCCTATATAATCCCTCTTCTCCATTTCCTCTTTGCTCTGCATAGCTTCTGTACCTTGGTGCTGTCTGCTGTTGCCTGGCCTCTCTTGTCTTTTCAGTGCTGCTCCTGTCCCTGAAATCTTTGCTGACCTCCCTGGATTTGACCCTTGCTTGAACTCTACTATGCTGCTCTCTGGAACCCTTTAAACCTTGCTTTGGACTTCTACGCTGCAGACATCTACAACCCTTGGACACGGCACACGGACAAACTACTACACTGCCCTCTCCACTCCATGACCCAGGCTACGGACAATCGATTACGCTGCCCTCTCCAACCCACGACCCTTGGCATACGAACTTAACCCTTCAAGTTCGGTATCATTTACATTCATGTTACCCGGACCACCTACGCTACTACCACACTCCGGCCGTGCCCCCGTTTGCTGCTAGGTGTGTGGTTTTACACTGTCCGCCTCAGTCCCGGGGTCTCGTCTGGCTTGTGGGCAGGCCGAGCATTACATTATGCAGAGCCCAACAGACCCCCCTGAGGTGGAAGATACCTTAACCACCATTTCCAAACACTTTAATTTTTTGGACAATCAAGTCTCCACTCTTAATCAGCAAGTTAATACCCTATCTCTTCACATTCCCCAGGGTAGTGTCCCCACGTCTTCCTCCAGTGTATCCCGTGAAGGATCAGGTCCCTCTGACTTGCGGATACCTACCCCCAGTAAATAAGCGGGAGATCCACTTGCATGTCGCGGTTTCTTGAACCAGTGCGAAATACAATTTGAGCTGTCACCTTCTCGCTTCTCCACGGATCATACTAGGGTAGCCTACGTGTACTCCCTCCTCACCGGAGATGCCTTAGCCTGGGTCTCACCAATCTGGGAACTGAAACCCGAACTCACTTACAATTATGCCAATTTCAAAAGACAATTCCGATTAGTGTTTGACACTCCTGGACGCAGTGATATGGCGGCATCTTCTTTGTTCCATATTTCGCAGGGTCGGAGATCAGTGGCGCGTTACGCTCTGGAGTTCCGGACTGTTACAGTGGAGACGGACTGGAACAATGGGGCTCTCTCTGCCGCCTTCTGGCATGGGCTTTCGGAGACCCTAAAGGACGAATTGGCAGCTCGTGAGAGGCCATCCTCCCTAGAGGCCCTGATCGCTCTCTGCGTTCGGGTGGATCAAAGACTTCTGGAGAGGCGGGCTGAACGCCAACGTTCTCGTACTGCTACTTCTCTGTCCTCTAATTCCAGATCTCCTCTTCCTGTACTGCCCGCACTGGAAGCCCCGGAACCCATGCAACTGGGCACACTTCACCTCCCTTCTACGGAGCGATTACATCGGAGGAATGAGGGGCTGTGCTTCTATTGTGGTTCTCCTGGGCATATCCTACCACGCTGTCCTTCGAGCCGGGAAATTCCAACGCCCAGTGAGGTATGGGGGAGTCTCACTGGGTACCATCTCTGCTTCTTCTCTTCCCTTACAGCATCTCCCTAAACGTCTCCTATTGTCGGTGCTCCTTAAGCACGCAAATATCCAGACCCCTGCTAAGGCCTTCTTTGATTCTGGTTCCAGAGGAAATTTCATAAACCAGGCGTTTGCTACTCAGCATGGCATTCCTCTCCGGGAGAAGGCCTTTCCGGTCGGATTTGAGGCGATTGATGGTCGACCCCTGCAGTCAGCCTTTATTACCTTGGAGACACTTCCTCTTGAACTCTCTATGGATGATGCACATTCGGAAATTATCTCTTTTGATGTCATTCACTCTCCTTCGGTTCATATCATCCTGGGCTTGCCATGGCTGCAATTACACAATCACATCATCAATTGGACGGCCGAGGTTCCTGTTCTATGGAGATCCTCTCAAGTAGGAGTGTCTGCTCCATCCACAGCGGTATTGGCCGTCCTGGAGACCACGTCCCCACAAGACGTCTCCCTTCCGGACGTCTATTCGGAGTTCCTGGATGTCTTCAGTAAGGCCAAATCCGAGGAGCTTCCCCCTCATCGCCCTTTCGACTGTCCGATAGACTTAATTCCGGGTGCTCCATTTCCCAAAGCCAGGTCTTATCCGTTGTCCTTGCCTGAGACTGAGGCCATGTCCCAGTATATCTCAGAAAACCTTGCTAAGGGCTTCATTCGGAAATCTAGTTCCCCGCTGGAGCAGGATTCTTTTTTGTAAAGAAGAAGGATGGAACGCTTCGCCCCTGCATCGATTTCCGTGGCTTGAACAAAATTTCCATAAAAAATCGTTATCCTTTGCCTCTTATTCCGGAGCTCTTCGATAGACTGCAAGGCGCGACCATTTTCTCCAAACTTGACCTAAGAGGAGCATACAACCTGATTCGCATCCGCAGAGGAGATGAATGGAAGACTGCGTTCAACACACGCATTGGTCATTATGAGTGTAGGGAGAAGCTTGTGGGAAGCGCAGATGTCACCATATGTCGGGAAATAAATATATATAGTGTAGTAGGTTCTCCAAAATAAACAATCAATTCAAAGAATCACGATTGGGAACTCACACTTTCCCAGTGAAAGATCAGCAGTGGATATAATATTGAAGACTCGGTCAGTGTGAAGTATCAGGAATCAGCAGAATAATCCCTCAATGTAAAAAGATGACACACTTAGTGCAACATTGCATGTTCCAGTAAAATATATTATCCAAGGCAATAAGTATTGCACTTACATTAGGCACTATGTGCATAGACACGTAACAATAATGATGAGCAGCTTGTGCATGCCACCAGCGCTGCTCCCGAGGTTGCGTTGTGTCACTTCCGGTCGGTCCGACGCGTCACTTCCGGTTGCGATCGGTCGCAGGGATGGAATCACTGGGTAGAGGGGGAGATGCTGAATACACTTCTCAGGCTGCTGCAGGTTCAACTCAATGCGTTTCGCTGGCTTGGCAGCTTCGTCAGGAGTTCAATCTGTGGCATTACATCTGCATATCTGGTGGTCCATGCATATCCGGTGGTCTACCGGATATGCAGATGTTATGCCACAGATTGAACTCCTGACAAAGCTGCCAAGCCAGCGAAATGCGTTGAGTTGAACATGCAGCAGCCTGAGAAGTGTATTCAGCATCTCCCCCTCTACCCGGTGATTCCATCCCTGCGATCGATCGCAACCGGAAATGACGCAACGCAACCTCGGGAGCAAGGCTGGTGGCATGCATAAGCTATGCATCATTATTGTTACGTGTCTATGCACATAGTGCCTAATGTAAGTGCAATACTTATTGCCATGGATAATATATTTTACTGGAACATGCAGTGTTGCACTAAGTGTGTCATCTTTTTACATTGAGGGATTATTCTGCTGATTCCTGATACTTCACACTGACCGAGTCTTCAATATTATATCCACTGCTGATCTTTCACTGGGAAAGTGAGTTCCCAATCGTGATTCTTTGAATTGATTGTTTATTTTGTGGAACATACTACACTATATATATATTTCTTTCCCCACATATGGTGACATCTGCACTCCCCACAAGCTTCTCCCTACAATCTATGACAGGAGGAATTGGATCTTCTCCATAGAGGGTTGAGCAGCGAAGTTCACTATTATATATTTTTTATTCACTTATAATTAATGAGCACTTTTTTTATAAAAGGTTTTTTATATAAGGTCTATTATTCACAAGTTTATTGCACCTCTATTAGAAGCATCTCACACTTCCTTTTTACACTAGTCATTATGAGTACCTGGTGATGCCGTTCGGGTTGTGCAATGCCAATGTAGTCTTCCAAGACTTTATGAACAAGGTTTTTCATGACCTATTGAACTCTTGTGTAATTATCTACTTGGATGATATCTTCATTTTTTCTAAGACCCTCGAAGAACACATTCTTCATACCAAGATGGAGCTCTCTCGTTTACGGGCCAACAAACTCTATGCCAAGATGGAGAAGTGTGTCTTTCATCAATCCTCTACTACCTTACTGGGGTACATTGTCTCGATCAAGGCTTCACCATGGATCCGGAGAAGCTCAATTCCGTACTCGAATGGCCTCAACCTAACTCCTTAAAAGCGATTCAGCGTTTCCTCGGCTTCACAAACTATTACAGGAAGTTCATTGCTGGCTTTTCTACTTTGGTGGCACCCATCATGGCCCTTACCAAAAAGTGGGCCGATCCATCCTCATGGCCATTGGAAGCCACCCGGGCCTTTGAATCTCTTAAAAGAGCCTTTGTCTCAGCTCCGATTCTGTGACATCCCGTCCCCACCCTCCCCTTTACTTTGGAAGTTGACGCCTCCGACGTAGGAGCTGGTGCGGTTCTCTCTCAAAGGACTACTCCCGAAGACAAATTACACCCCTGTGGGGTTTTTTCTAAAAAAAAATCTTCTGCAGAAAGAAATTACGACGTGGGGAATAGGGAATTGTTAGCCATCAAGATGGCTTTACAAGAGTGGAGACATCTCCTGGAAGGAACCAAAGAGCCCATTTCCATTCTGACGGACCACAAGAATCTATCCTACATTGAAGGCGCTCGTCGCCTTGGTCCTCGTCAAGCTCGTTGGGCCCTGTGCTTTTCTAGGTTTAATTTCACCATCTCTTATATTCCTGGGACTAAGACTATCAAAGCGGATGCACTTTTCCGCTAGTTTATCACTGAGGAGAAGTCTCAAGATATCCCGGAGAATATTCTACCCTCCCAGTTGTTTATTGCTGCCGCTTCTTTTGACATTCTAGACAAGATTCTGGAATCCCAGACTCAGGTTCTCGAAGGGTTGGAAGCTCCTGATGGTCGTCTTTACGCGGCTCCACGTTTTCATCTCAAAATTCTGGAATGGGGCCATTCCTCCTGATCTGCTGACCATCCCGGCTTTAAGAAGACCAATGATTTAATTCAACAAACCTTCTGGTGGCCCAACATGTCGAAGGATATCAGAGCTTTCACCTCTTCATGCCCAGTCTGTGCACAAAATAAATCTGTCTGTCAATAACCTTCCGGTCTTCTTCAACCCCTCCCGGTACTGGATCGTCCGTGGAGTCACATTTCTATGGACTTCATCATGGATCTTCCCCCATCTAATGGCATGACAATCATTCTCGTAATTGTCGACAGATTTTCTAAGCAAGCTAATTTTTTCCCCTCAAGGGTCTCCCCAATTCCAGTACTTTGGTCGGTATTTTTGTAAAGGAAATATTCCGTATTCATGGTGTCCCGTGGTCCATTGTTTCAGATCGGGGTACGCAATTTATTTCTAAATTCTGGCGTGTATTTATCCAGAGGTTGGGCATTACCTTTCTTTTTCCTCGGGCTACCACCCCCAAACAAATGGGCAGACCGAACGTATGAACCAATCCCTGGAACAGTATTTACGTTGCTTTTCTTCGGACTCTCAGGATAATTGGGCTGAGTTACTCCCTTGGGCTGAATTCGCGATTAACTCTCTTAAGAACGAGTCTACCCAAGAATTACCGTTTTTTATTAACTACGGATTTCACCCTACACGTCTTCCCATTCATCCTTCCAGGTCTGGAGATCCGGCAGCAGATGAGAGGGTATCTTCCTTACAGGAGTCATGGAAAAGGATTCAAGCAGTGCTTCAAAAATCCATGTTAAGGAAGAAGAAACAAGCAGATAGGCTCCGTCAGGAGGGCCATACATTCATCCCCGGAGAGAAGGTCTGGCTTTCTTCAAAAAATATCAAATTGAAGGCCCCAACCCCTAAATTGTCTCCCAGGTTCCTGGGCCCTTTTTCTATTCTGAAACAGATTAACCCTGTGGCCTATAAACTCCAACTGCCTCCATCCATTGGAGGGTTTGCTTGATGAGCAATTAGTGGCACCATTATCATATGATCCTTCTACTGATTTTTTTCAGCATAAACATACATAGTTTAAGAAAAAATCCATCTTCTGTGCCAATAACTCTAATGGCCCATTTATTTCAACCTTTGAAAAATTGGTGGAAAGGGATTTAAAGTTTTTGGCCGAGGGCTTTATGATAGGCAATCCTAGGATTGATAATCTTACGGAGGCTGAGAGACATGAGTTACTGAAGCTCCAAAAGGATAAATCATTAGTTATTAAAAAAGCGGACAAGAGGGGAGCAATTGTCGTTCAGTCCTCGGAAAATTATAATATGGAATCACTAAGACAATTAGGAGACACTCTATCCTACAAAAAAATTAAATCAGATCCTACCCAAATGTTTCTTAAGGAATTGAAATCTCTCCTGGAATTTGGTGAGGTACTTTATGTTTTGAATCCAAAAGAGCTGGGCTTTCTATATCCATCACACCCGGTAATACCCATTTTTTACCATCTCCCAAAGATCCATAAGACCCTGGCACATCCACCTGGTAGACCAATTGTGTCAGGTATTGGATCTTTGGGAGATGGCTTATCACGTTATATTGATTGATTTTTGCAGCCCTAGGTTTTGGGTTTACCATCATTTATAAAAGACTCTAGAGATCTCATAGAGGATCTTAAACAAATTAAATGGAACAAAAATTGTATATGGGTCACGATGGACGTAAGATCTTTGTATTCCATTATTAACCACAAACAAGGCATTGAGGCCATATAACATTTTTTCTAGTCTTTCCCCAGCACTGTGCACTTTTCTTATCGAGTCTATCACCTTTTAACTTACACACAATTATTTTTGTTATGATGCACAATTTTATTTACAATTTATAGGCACGGCTATGGGCACATCTTTCGCACCTTCGTACGCTAATTTGTTTATGGGATTATGGGAATCACTTTTTATTTATGTGATCATAATTTATTTAGGAGACACAATCTTTTTAATCGACGCTATATCGATGACCTCATTTTTATTTGGGAGGGTGATGCACAAACTCTGGATGAATTCATTCAGACTTTAAATACTAATGAATATAATTTACACTTCACATACGAACACAGTATCCATCATATTTGTTATTTGGATCTTATGTTATACATAGATTTAGAGGGGAAGATACAGACAGACGTTTATAGAAAGCCCAACTCTAGGAACTCATATTTGATGGTTAGCAGCACTGAGGAATTCCTCTCTTAAGAGGCCCTGCATAAGGGCCAGCTGCTGTGTTTGAAACGGCTATGCTCTACAGAAGAAAACTTTGATACACAGGCTCAGAAACTCATCACGAGATTCCGTGAAAGGGGATTCAAGGATAGGGATCTCACAGAAACATTAACTTTGGTGAAATCCATGAAGAGGGAAGATCTCCTCTCTATGTATATCTCTAAAAAAGAACAACGGGGTAAAAAAGGATCAAAACCAATACCGCTCTTTATTACACAGCAGAGTGGACAATCTAATACCATACGATCTATTGTTACAAAACATTGGGAGACATTGAAATTATATATGGATTTGAAGGCTATTATGGATAGGGGACCTAAATTTGTATTTCGCAAGGCGAAATCTTTGGCCACATATCTGTCCCCTAGCCTTTTTTCCTCACAACATACTATGGGTATAACGAATATACCTAAAGGCTTTTTTCAGTGTGGCCATTGCAACATATGTCGATATGCTAAAACTCTTAAAAGGATAGAGTGTTCTAAACCTAAGGCACATAAGACCATACAAACATTCATTAACTGCAATACCAGTTATGTAGTTTATATACTTAGATGTGGATGTAATAAGGTCTATATTGGCCGGACTATCAGGCCCCTAAAACATAGAATCCAAGAGCATATTCGTTTGATTAAGAAAAAGGACACAATACACCCGGTCTCGAGACATTTTTCCACTTGCCCCATGGGAGGGATACAGGGCTTCTCTTTTTCAGGCCTGCCACAAGGGGGGAGATAGATTGAACCTCCTAAATAAGCGAGAGATGTCCTGGATCTTCTGCATGGATAGTCTCCACCCATTCGGTATTAATGTGGATTGGGAATTGGCCCATTTCCTATAGGTTCATGAGTGGCAAATATTTACATTATGTATGTGCATAAATTTGTTTACAGTATATGCTATGTATTGATATAAAATCTTTATAATACATAAATATAGATTGTGATAACATCTATAATATAAGGTTCCTCCCGGGACTTGTTGTACATTATTGTTAGATGTCTCATAGATTTGTTACTTCACTAGTTGGCCCTTTTCGTTCCTGATTGTCAATAGGGGTATTTTATATGAGTGCTCTTTATTAGAACGTACACTGCTCTGCCTTTTGTGTTCACTAAGACTTATGTGATATAGACTATGGGGTTTTCTCAAACATCCAGGGGGAGCATAAGGGGAAACAAAACACAAATTTAAGTGCAGACGTTTCTAAAAAGTGGAATGATTGTGTCTTGGATCTTATAAATGTACTACTCACAAGATATATGAGTTATTCAGGCAGTTGGCAAATTGGGTTGCCACCCATATAGATGGCTGCGATCTGGACCCCCCTTGTTGGAGATACCGTCAGCAGGATGATGTATGTAAAATTTTACATACATCATCCTGCTGACGGTATCTCCAACAAGGGGGGTC
>WSYH01001946.1:0-52981 GCA_036426205.1 Ascaphus truei
ATATATATATATATATATATATATATATATATATAGCAACTGTAAATATTACTGTATGCTCATTTGCATGTCTAAGACAGGTCTGCAACCCTGTCTTTCCCCATTATCGCCCAGCATACAGCGCTTCCACTGCAGCAAGGGATTCTGGGAAATGACATGCAAATGAGCACTCAGTGCCACCTTTTGCCACCATGTATATTAATTGTTACTTTTTGTAGGACAACTAGATAGATAGATAGATAGATAGATAGATAGATAGATAGATAGATAGATAGATATAGAGAGAGATACATATATACAGATATATATGTAGGTATGCTTATATTGGGAAGAAAGTATAAGTAGCACGGAAATATAGATAAGAACTGTAACCTACGACACGCCTAGTACAGTAACATTTGTCACCTGGTGGAAATGGAGCCGAATAAATTCCGATATCTCTGTCCCCGGGCAAACCCTCCACAACGACAGGAAGAAATTTTTCCCGCATCTGCTCCTCCAATGGTGTTAAGATTAGAGCTTGTGCTGGTCGGCCCACCTCCAGTGCCAGAAGCATGCATCCGTTGTGCTTGTATTTTTTTCTTTAAGTTTGCCCTGATATCATCGAATCTCTTCCGACAATTCGCCCGGTCCCTGACATGATTCCCACACGCAGACACAGCCAAGGTTATTTGATCCCACATTTCTTTTTTTGATGCTGAACTTGTCCGCCCTTGAAATACATACAAAATATATGACGTTAATTATTATTATAAAAACGATCAGTTTCCTAAACTGCTACCTGTTCCAAGAGATACCAAACATGCTGGTTTAGTTGTAATATGTGTACCACATGAGCATTTACGTGTAAACATAGAAATGTAAGGAAGCTTGCATGAATATTGTATGAACTTTGGCAACATTTTTAGACTGATTGTTATGGTCGTTCTAAAGCATGAAGGAATATGTGTGTAACAATTAAGTTTAATTGATAGATATTATAGAATAATATTTTGATATTAAGACATCTCACATGACCTAGGATAACATGTCTTTGAAGAATCAATGCAAAGATAGACTTACCTAGTAAATGGCCATACAGACAGTCATAGTGCTCCAGAATCCCTGTGACAAGAACTGTGTTTTCCTCTTCATTGAACCGAGGATTACGTGGCCACTCCACACGTTTCTTCCGAATACGTGCAGGCCCACAGCTTGGCTGCTGCTGACTGGACTCTCCTTCTTCCAATGGAAGAGACTCCAAAAGCGGGCCAACAGCAACCACCCCACCACCAGACACCCCAGCAGCACCAGCAACAGAGCCATCAGCAGCACTCGCACTCACAGCAACACCACTCGCACTCCCAGCAACACCATTCGCACTCGCAGCAACAGCACTCCCCTGAATCCTACGTTCACTCAGACACGTACTCACACGACTACCAGTACCACTCACACCAGCATCACTCTTCCCACGCCTTGCGGCCATACCTCTAGCACTCACAAAGAACAGAAAAGAAATTTAAAGACAATCGCACTGAACACTTACAAAGTGAAAACAAGACAAAGATGTAAACAAAACAACACAGGACAAACCTCTCACAATACACCACAACTGTCTCAGTCAATATGAAATATGTAAATCGGCCAGCTCTGTGTCTCTCTCTCTCTCTGCCAACAACACAGAGAATGAATAAATATACACGCTGCCTTTAAAAGGGCCGCTCAATCCAAAACATGCTTGCTTTGGCAGATTCAGCAAGAACTTTCATTGGGGAACCTAACACCACCTCGCCATGCACGCCGATACACCTGTGTGTGATCGGCAAATCATCGCCAGAGTGGGAGCAAATGTTTTCGGCTTGATTCAGAAGGGATTCGGCACTTATTGCATACGGAGAGGGAAAATCACCAGAATCATGCCAATAAGGTACCCTTGGCGATTGCAGTTTTTCGGCGCTTACTGCATAGAGCCCTATGAGAGGTTCACCATACATGTTGAGCTATGGGTCAGATATATAGATGACATCCTCCTAGTATGGAACGGGACAGAGGAGCTGTTAAAAGAATTTATTAATTGTCTGAACCAAAACACACTGAATTTGAAACTGACATACCGAATGAGCAAAACACAACTAGATTTCCTGGACATTACTATATCTAAGACCTATACAGGTAATCTGGAAACCAGTATTTTTAGGATGCCCACATCTACTAACACACTTCTAATGGCAAGAAGTCATCACCCAAAGCATATTATAGACAATATACCGATAGGTCAATTTTTACGTCTAAGGCGAAACTGTTACTCCCTATCTGAGTTTAAAGACCAGTCAAAGGATATGACACTAAGATTCAGGGAAAGAGGGTACTCAAACAAGATTATCAAAAAAGCCTACTACAGAGCCCTAATGTCCGAAAGAACGGGACTTCTTGAAAATAAAAAAGAGACGACAGAAGACAATACAATTCGATTTATTGGTAAATTCAGTAGCCAATGGCAGAAAGTTAGGCGTATTCTTAAACATCATTGGCATATCCTGCTGGAGGACTCAGATCTGCAAAAATTCCTTCCAGAGACACCAAGTATGTGCTGTAGATGCAGTAGGAACGTCAAGGACCGATTAGTGCGTAGCCATTTCCAATCACAGCCAAACAAGACCTGGTTGGGAGACAAACCAAAAGGCTATTTTAAATGCATGAGGTGTAAAGCATGCCCATCTATGCAGACCACTAAATCGTTTACGAACCTTAAACGAACCATAACCTACCAAATAAAAGAGTTCATTAACTGTGAGACATGTGGAGTCATATATCTGATGACCTGTGAGTGTGGCATGAGGTACGTGGGTAAAAAACACAGACCCTTTAAGATACGTGTATTGGAACATCTAGGGAATGTTAGAAATTCAGTAGATACACCCCTCGCCAGACACATCATAGAACATCATCAAGACAACCAAAAGGTTATGAGCTTTAGGACCATTGAGCACATACAGCGAATTACACGAGGAGGTGACTGGGATAAAATTTTACTTCAACGGGAATGCCGTTGGATAAATCTATTGCAGACCCAGTCATCTCTCGGACTGAACGAAGGATTTATGTACTCAGCATACCTACATTGATTTACATCAACGTTTATGAATGCAGTAGATTATTGCCTAATCAACAATGTTCACTGACTGTAATGTGGTTCTTTTTTACTGCTAAATCAGTATGAGAGTCAGTCTCTGGGATTATGGTATACAGTGTGTTAAATCAGACTAGATCTGTATTGACCCTAGGGGCGGATCACTTTAATTTGGCTATACACTCCTACATATATACATCTGATGTTGTATAGGTATATGTTTTTGTTACCCATACGTGGATAAGGAATAGCATACAATTTATTTTTAGACATATACAACTCTGCGTATATATAACCAATCTATCTCTGTCCGTCAATAAAAATCATACATAATATAGGGATAACTAACAGTATTACTACATGACGTTATATCCGTGACACACAGTCACTTGATTAGGACCCGGTCTTACAGGGTTAAACCAATTAATAAATAGGAATCAAGATTGATTTCATAAACATGAATGGGCCAATAGGCTATCAAATCTATAAACATCAGCAACAGGCTCGGAAGAGCAGACTCCTCCCCCTGAAGAAGCGCTAAACACGTGTCGGTGTTACTGACGTCACGAGAGTGATGTCACAGAGGAGCGCCGGCGGTGCATGCTACTGTAACCCACATGACTTGTATACTCTCTCTACCTATGTTTGGGTTCGCTGTAACCCGTTCCCCTTTCCTCCCCATCCCTTTAGCTTTGCCGTTAGCGGTAATACTGCCATTTCTTTGCCCGCTCCTCCTACACGGCTGGTCACATTTCGCTAGACTGTGTTATCTATCCCGGTCTGGGTTTGCCGCAACCCTCCACAACTCTGGGTTATTTCACCTAAAGCAGCTACAATCTGATATATACTATAACACGTGTCATGCGATGAGAGCTAATGTGTTGGTATAATTATAGGATCGGGTACTATTATGGAATGGGTGGCTACCCTATTGAGTATACTATCAGTGACTTAAATATGCTTACTAATGTATGATGCTTTATTTATCTGTGTGATATTATGTGGCAATAGCTACTTAGGCTCTGGCAACGTTTGGGGTTATTGCAATTTTGTAACAATAGACAATATTGTCTTCCCGACGAGGGATAGTTACAGTGACTTGTTCACCTAACACCAACGACTACATACTCCTACCTTCAACCACATACCACACAGACAATTGCTATCACACTGCTAAGCTTTAGAGGATATCACATGTTTATTACTACCGCAGGAGAAGACAGGGATACTTTCTGAAACATTATATATATTAATACAGCTACTCAAGTTACATATCCCTCCTACTTCCCCACTGCTCCTCTATGGGGATCTTTGAATACATATTTAAATATTTGAGTGTATGACTTAATTGTGTATTAAAACTCTTTTGTTTTTTCGTAGCCTTTGTTGTTAGTTCCTGACTATGGGATTCATCTTGTGGTTTCCGTAACATTTACAAGTAATAGGTAATGAGTGCAAATAGAGGGGCGCTTTTGAACTCATTCTTTTGAGTTCACACTGTAATTCATACGTTATTTACCTCCCTTGCACCTACCATTTTATTCTTAGGACAATCAATTTAATAGGTGAGCAGTTATTCTGTAACCTTTGTGAAGAGGCTTAATCAACCATGTAGTGGTAATAATAGCTTTTATAAAACTCACAGCGTTGTACTGTAAAATGTTTATTTCTACTGCGGTTTTATAGTTTAAAATCTTAGCACGGGACCAGCGTGCTAAGGGTTAACATGTGCTTGATCTTTGTTGAATCGGCAACCCTACCCACTGGAATGTTAATGAGCCATGGGGACACAAAGGAAAGATCTTTTTATTCACTCCAGTGTACATCTGCGTTGTCCCAAAGGCGCACAGCCTTTGGCGCAGCCAAAGGGCGTGAGCTGTTTGCTGCCGTTCGCTGATGTTAGTTGATGTTAAAGCTGCTCTATTTCTATCTGAAACTCACAATCCCCTGTACCCAATTTTCCTACTTTATCTGTCCATGAAATGTCTGTGAAGTGACTGTATAACCCTGTTTTTTTTATTGTAACCATGTATTTTTTATAACTCTGTGCCCAGGACATACTTGAAAACGAGAGGTAACTCTCAATGTATTAATTCCTGGTAAAACATTTTTATAAATAAATAAATAAAATAAAAAATCTAATACAGGGGTTATGTATGTTATGCGATTGTAAGGGAATCTAAACACCTAAGATACTGTAGGCAGACAAGTAGTATAAAACATTAAGCAGCAGGGTGTAGTGCCCTGTCATTTTCATGCACAGAGAGAAAGATATTGCATTACACCTCAGATATATATTGCATTACATTCACAAAGTTGTCATGTTAAATGTTTATTTTTGCTGCAGTTCTCTAGCTCAAATAGATTTAATAAAGGGGCTATTCAGTTATGAGATTTTAAGGGAACTGTAGGAGAACGTGCGCAGAGGTATGCAATGGAGACTTTTTTAAGGTGAAATTAAATAAGGCTTTTATTGCGCCTGTTTCTTTAAATAAGAAAATAATCCAAACATATGCAAATAAGGGGTCAAACAAAGCTTCTGTTCCACTTGGAAGTAATTCTAGTGAAACCTATGCAGTCCACAACTCCCTTTAGATTAGCATGTCTCCCAGCCCCAAACATATATCTTGATATGTGCAGATGTACAAAAAGTCTTATAAAGGAAAGTCTTATCTGTTTTCTTGTAGTTGGAGGGAAAGACTTCTCTGTTCCTGGGTTGTTGCCTTTTCCTCAGGCTATATCAGCATTCAGGTTCAGAGGTGCTTTCCCCTGTGTCTTGCAAGCAGCGTGCAGTTTCTTCTGGCAGGCTCAAGACATCCATTCCTATGGTCAGTCCCACAACTTGTGAGACTCAGGAAAAATCTCTCTTCCTGTTTCAAGGGCAGGCTTTTCTAACAAACCTAATCAGCCAGGTGGTGTTGGTTAATTGACTACCAGCAGTTAACCACCACACTGCTGGGTTAGAGGCACATTTCCTGAACAGGGATAACTCCCCTGTTACAGGAACCTAAACACATAAGATAGGTTCTGTGTTGAACAACTGGTTTATGTCGTGCAGTTCCCATTGTTGACTGTGTACAACACACGTTACCATATTATATTGCATGTGTACATAAATAACAGAAATGCATATGGGACAGATATTTGATTACATAGTTGCATAGTAGATGGTGTTGAAAAAATACATATGTCCGTCAAGTTCAACATACAGTATGCTAAATTTAGACAACAGATGTATCCTTTATTTGTATTTACAGTATTTTGATCAAGACGAAGACAAACAAAAAAGCCCAGTGTAACATTATCCAATGCTGTCCCATAAGGGGAAAATTAAATTAGTTCCTAGAAATCAGATTTCTCCCTGGATCAACATCCTATGCATGTTTACATATTTGGTATATCCCTGTGTGCCTTTCCTTTTTAAAAAGATGTCCAACCGTTTGTGAATATATTTGTTGTATTTGCCATCACAATCTCCATGGATAATGAATGGATAATGAATTCCACATTCTAACTGCCCTTACTGTAAAGAAGTAATTACAAAGAAAAAAGAGCGTACATTGTGTACAGTGTATTTAAATATTTAAAATGTGAATTACAATCCAAAAATTAAAATTTTGTGCTCTGTCTCTCTGAGTCCTGGTGCAGCTTGTATGACAATTTTCCCAACTTCTCCAATAGAATGAAACACAAATCAGAGGGCAAATGGGGCCCAAAGGGGTACAGTGCAAATAATATGTGCAATATGACACTGTATAAAATGAGTGTGTAAAAAAACGGGAATAAAGTGAAAACAAAAGTATATAAAACCTACTCACAAGAAGTGGGTAAAATGTAAACGTATATTAAATCTCTTGAATCGGGATGGATTATCTGGATAGTGTCATTTTCATTCACAAATGAACCATGAAAAATAAAATGCACGGAAAAGAGACATACTGTAAAACTGTATTGTACTTTATGAAACACCACCCGCTATACAGATAACACTCTCAATTAGCCCAAAGGTCAATTACCGATGGACCACATAGGTCTCACAAGGAGAGGACATGTCCTCTCCTTACCTAGAGAAGGCAATAGAATTAAGGCATTAGATAGGTGTGAAGTCTTTTGGATCTTAACCCTTAGAAACAGGACACCTTTGGGGCTTAATATTGATTGGGACTTAAGTCATTTCCTTTGATTCATAGTCCCTAGTCACATCTGGTATTCTGTAGTTACATACCTTTGATATTATACTTAGCTTATTACTGTCAGTAGAGGTGAGGTATACTATGCTACTGGGGTCCCTTACAATATGTCATAATGTGGAATTTTAATGCAATTAGTGTTAATGTCTATAAAAAAAACTATCTTATATATATATATATAATATAATATATATATATAATATAATCATATATATATAAGAATTACCGCATAGCAGCAAAATGGAGACAGCACTCAGGTGAATGAAAATAAATGTATTAAATACAGCACATAACTCCAACGTTTCGATCCCACAGGAGTTATGTGCTGTATTTAATACATTTATTTTCATTAACATTTATTTTCATTCACTGAGTGCTGTCTCCCTTTTTGCTGCATGAGCGTAATGTATACTTTTATTATTTATATGGGACATGCACCTATTCATTATTGAATTTCTATTGGAGTGCCAGTGATTTTTTATCATATATATATATATATATACAGTGTTCGACAAACCTATACATTTGCACGCCCCGGGCACTCCTGAGGAAGAAAGCAGTTGCTTTTGAAACGCGTAGAGTGGGAGTTTTCATTCAGACCGGAGACATACAGCAGAGAAGTTGCAGGAAGATCAGCACTCACCGCGCGACGAACCAGAAGTGACGTCAGACGCCAGTAGAGCAGTGTAACAGCTGACCGGGGGTGAGGCAGAGGAGTGGGGAACGTTGCAGGACGGTGAGCCAGCTGGCTAAAATCTTCCTACACTATTGCAGTGTGATATGCGTATTTATTGTTAGAATGGAGTATAATATTTTATTGTTATAAAGCTATTTTATCTCGAGTGATCTGTGGCCATTTTTTCTCTCAACATTGGGGGTACGTGATCCTGGGGACCCGATCCACTCTGATGACAACTGCATCATCCACTTACCTGTGACTGTTTGAGTCAACCGCCTATTTGAATCTTACATCTTGTAAGTAGTTAATTCATTAGAGCCAAGTCATTTGAAGGCTTTTTTCCACGTTGCCTTTTTTTGCTGACTTAAATTTATTTTTGTTTCCTCCCCATGCTCCCCGTGGATTTTGTGTGTTTTGTAATAAATGTATTAAATACAGCACATAACTCCAACGTTTCGATCCCACAGGAGTTATGTGCTATATTTAATACATTTATTTTCATTAACATTTATTTTCATTCACCTGAGTGCTGTCTCCCTTTTTGCTGCTATGCGGTAATGATACTTTTATTATTTATATGGAACATGCACCTATTCATTATGAATTGCTTTATTGGGAGTGCCAGTGATTTTTATCATAATATAATATATATATAAATATATATATATATATTATATAATAAATACAGTGTTCGACAAACCTATACATTTGCACGCCCCGGGCGAGTGGATTTACATCGTGGGGAGCTCCTATTGGCCCAAGCAGCACAGTGTACTAGGTGGCGAGTAAATTTTTTGTTCGGCGAGTAGATTTTTTGGTGATTTGTCGACCACTGTATATAATATAATATATATATATTATATATATATATATATATAATATATATATATATAATATATATATATAATAGATGAAAGAACAGTGTGCATGCAACCTCCTTGAGAAAGGTCCCATTTAGAGGACCGAAACGTCGGTTTGCGCGCTATCTATCTTTAATACAATTTGTTTCTCAAATTTCAACTGAGTGCTGTCTCTTTCTTACTGGAAGCTTTCTTGGACTGCCTGGTAAGGATATATTTTATATATATATAAGTATTATATAATATATATAATATATATAATTTATAATCAAAAAATTAATAGATGATACCGTTCTGTGGCTAACAAAATGCTTTATTTGTGCGAGCTTTCGAGATAAACTGATCTCTTCTTCCGGCGATGTTACAAAGAATGAAGCAAGCAAAAGGTATACTTAAAAACAGTGGGGCCTATGCAGAGAGCAGCGAATTTTAAAATTGGCGAATTATTAAAAAGTAGCTTTTTTGGAGAGTTTTAATCTCCATATGCAGAAAAGTGCGAATTCGCTATGTTTAAACATGGATGCGTGTGGCGAGTTAAATTGGCGAGTGCGCGCTTCAGAAATGTGTTAAAACAAATTCGCGCCCTTTTTTTTCCCTTTGCAATGGCCGCGAGGCGGCAGTTTTTTCTGGCGAGTAAAACGGAGCGAAAATCGCGCCATTTTATTGGCGCGAACAGCCGCTAGATGCCGTTCGCGCCTCTCTGCATACGGATATTTTTTAAACTGGCGAGATTGAGGTTTCGCCAGCCGCGAGGCGAGTTTTACAAATAGAAAAGAAAAATTGGCGCGTTTTCGGAACTCGCCATTTTCTGCTGCTTTCTGCGCGATTTTCTCCAAAAAATGGCGAATTTCGAAATAGCGCTGCTCTCTGCATAGGCCCCCTTGTCTCTTAGAATGTTATCTGTGGTAGTCCTTCCCCCGGTGTGGATGTGTTTTATGGCTAGAGGTGTCAAAAGGTTCCTGAAAGCAAGTGATGTAAGAGTGTGTGGGTGTATCTGTGTGAATATAAATGAATGGAGAGCCCACAGTATATACAGTGCTTTACAAAAGGTGTGTGTGGAGTGGGAGTGGAAGAAGTCATCATCGATGACGAATTGCGTAGGGCGTGGTTAGATTGCGGCCGCCATTTTGCCCACGAACACTGTTGCTGCTTGCAGTCAGATTTTGGCTCTTGTGTGTTTTCACGGCCGTTTAACAACAATTCAAAGAACTTTCAAGGCACTGTTCCCTGGAGGGACCTCTCTCGTTGAACACTGAATACGAAAAGTTCCGTTTCCGGTTTCGGCTGCACGAGGGAAAGTCATGTGACGACGCCCCTAACCTGAACCGGACACGATGATCGGCTGTTGGCAGATGAGAGCCTATCTCATACATGCTATTGATTGCTTGTACTTGTGTGAGTGGGCATTTATAGATTTTATGTTCCTCTAAAACAATTTTTTTATTATGGTAATGCACTAGGTGTGCGCCTGTTTCTTTTTCTTTCTTTTTTTCAGATATCATTAGGGACCGGTGATCCCTTTGAAGCGGGCTGCAGGAACCTGGTGTCATTGTGTCAGGACGAGCTCACCACAAACGAGGCGGGACCACGGTGCTGAGGTGGGATAGGATGTAACGCCACCCACAGCCACAATGGCACGTCTTGAGAGTAGAGTGGTCTGGGAGTCTGGGTCGGGGCAGGAGAAGTACGGATGGTAGAGGGTGCTGTTCGCCAAGTCCGGGGTTATAGAGAAGGACGTAATCGTTAACCGTTTGCCGTGTTCGGGGTGCAAGAGGTGCGGAGAGTCGTATTGCCGTATGCCAAGTTCGGGATGCCAGAGGTGCGGCTAGTCGTAGAGGAAGCCGGTTCAGTACACGAGGAGGACTGCAAAACAAGACAGGACAAGACAGGACTAGGGAGGCAGAGAGTGATGAGAACAACTGGTTCTATGCTCAGCCGACGAGTTAATGAAACTGTAGGGTATATATGGGAGAGAGGAACCAATGGCAGCGCAGCAAGGTGGGGTTGTGTGGAAGGGCCAGGCTACGGCAGGGATAGGTCCAGCATGAGTCCCAGGGGAGGAGCAATAAAGCCCAGTAGTGAAGTTGTATTTAATAGCAGCAATGGTTTGAGGTATTGTGCCTTTAAGGGGCTGGTGCGCCTCCGTGTGGCCACACCTCCGTGTAGCAGCACTTGCGGGCGCGTGACCGGGCATACCCATAACATTTGAAGAGGAGCATTGGCGTGCGCGCGCGCCCACGTGGAGCTGCGATCCGCGTCTTGGAGGAAGGCTGCCTGCGTGCCGCGGGAGGACCCGGCGGAGCTGCAGGTGAGTGGGGAGCAAGCCGAGGGCGGCTTGACTCCCGGATCATTACAGTACTCCCCCCTTCAGGGGTGACCTCCGGGCGTCCATGACATGGCTTGGAGGGATTCCTACGATGGAAAGCCTGGACGAGTCGCGGTGCGTGGAGATCTCGGTGGGGAATCCAAGAGCGTTCCTCTGGTCCGAAACCCCTCCAGTGAACCAGGTACTGTACTCCTCCTCTGGAGATCCTAGAATCCAGGATAGACTGGACCTCGTACTCCTGTTGACCTTGGATCAAAAGAGGCAGTGGAGGAGAAGTGGTCTTGGAAAAACGAGGACTCTGAAATGCTGGTTTTAGCAAAGATACATGAAAAACCGAAGGAATCCTCATCGAGAGTGGAAGACGTAGACGATAAGCCACAGGATTAATCCTCCTGACCACGGGAAAGGGACCGAGGAACTTGGATGCCAGCTTCATAGTAGGAACCTTTAGTCGTATATATTCCTGGATGAAAGCCATACCCTGTCTCCTGGAGCAAATTCTGGAACTTGGCGTCGGAGGCGATCTGCCTGGAATTTCTGTCTCACAGTAGCCACTTTTAAGTTCTCCTGAATCCTCCTCCACAAGTCTTTCAGCTGGGAGATGTGCTTGTCAACCGCTGGTACTCCTGAGGATAGAGGGGAGAAGGGTAAACGGGAAGGATGAAAGCCACAATTTATGAAGAACGGAGATTCTTGAGTGGAGTCATTACGAAGGGAGTTAAGAGCAAACTCAGCCCAAGGAAGCAGATTTACCCAATCATCCTGTGTATCGGTTATAAAACACCGAAGGTATTGTTCCAGGTTTTTGTTGGCCCTCTCCGTCTGCCCATTGGTCTGTGGGTGGTATCCCGAGGAGAATTGAAGTGAAATTCCCAATTTTCGGGAAAAGGCTCGCCAAAATCTTGACACAAATTGGGACCCACGATCAGAGACAATGGTTGAAGGCACTCCGTGAAGACGAAAAATCTCCTGGATGAAAACTTCTGCAAGCCTGGAGGAATTCGGAAGGCCCCTCAAGGGAACAAGGTGCGTCTGTTTGGAAAAACGATCAATTACCACAAGAATCGTATTCTTCCCTTTGGAGTCTGGGAGCTCTACAATGAAGTCCATAGAAATATGGTTCCAGGGGCGGTCTGGAATGGGTAAAGGAAAAAGAAGGCCTGCTGGTCTGACCCAGGGTACTTTTTTGCGAGCGCAAGTGCCACACGGTTTAACAAACTCCTCCACATCCTTAGCCCTCTCTGGCCACCAGAAGGTATGTTGAACAAGGTCGTTGGTTTTCCATATCCCTGGATGTCCTGCTGATGTAGAGGAATGGCACCACTCGAGAACCCTTTTGCGGTGTTGGGGTGCCGTGTAGAGTCTTCCCTCCGGAACCTTGAACCCCATCGGAGTCTGTGATTGCTCGGATTGAATCTTGTCCATAATATCAAAGGAGTTGGTGGACAGAATACATCTAGAGGGAATAATCGTCTCTAGCTGCTCTTCAGACTTGTCCTCTGCAAGAAACTGTCGAGACAGGGTGTCCGCCTTCAGATTTTTGGAGCCAGGAATGAAGGAGATGAGGAAATTGAATCGTGAAAAGAATAGTGCCAAGCGGGCTTGTCGAGAGCTCAAATGACGTGCCCCTTCTAAGTAGAGAAGGTTCTTATGGTCTGTGAGTATGGTTATGGGTGTCTCCTTACCTTCTAAGAAGTGTCTCCACTCTTCTAATGCCAACTTGATAGCCAAAAGCTCCCGGTTCCCGACATCGTAATTCCGTTCTGCGGACGAGAATTTCTTCGAAAAGAAGGCACATGGGTGTAGTCTGGCTAAGGGAGAAGTCCTTTGGGACAGGACAGCCCCAGACCCGATGTCAGAGGCATCTACCTAAAGGGTAAATGGAAGTTTAGGATCTGGGTGGGTGAGGATAGGGGCAGACACAAAAGCCTTTTTTAGAAGATTGAATGCCCGTATGGCGGTCTCAGACCATGATGAGGGATCTGCACCCTTCTTCGTAAGAGCAGTTATGGGAGATACCGTAGAAGAAAAATTGCGAATAAAGCGCCGGTAATAGTTTGCAAAACCTAAAAAGCGTTGCACAGCCTTGAGGGTGGTTGGGCGGGGCCAGTCCAAAATAGCCTTAAGTTTTTCTGGATCCATATTGAATCCGGAGTCAGAGATAACGTATCCCAAAATGCCACGGACGTGAGATGGAACTGGCATTTCTCCAATTTCGCAAAGAGATGGTTCTCCCGGAGGCGTAACAGCACCTGTTGCACGTGTTTGATGTGTTCTTGAGTAGATTTAGAAAAAATTAGGATGTCATCTAGGTAGACGATAAGAAATTTGTTAAGAATGTCCCGAAAAATCTCATTGACGAAATCCTGGAAGACTGCTGGTGCGTTGCACAGACCGAACGGCATGACCAGGTATTCATAGTGTCCGTCATGGGTGTTAAAAGCAGTCTTCCACTCGTCTCCCTCACGTATCCTTACTAAATTGTAGGCACCTCTTAAATCCAATTTAGAAAACATAGTCGCTCCCTGAAGACGGTCGAAGAGTTCCGGTATCAAGGGCAGCGGGTAGCGGTTCTTGCGTGTGATGTTATTCAAACCCCGATAGTCTATGCATGGACGAAGAGAACCGTCCTTCTTTTTGACGAAAAAGAAGCCTGCTCCGACTGGAGAGGAAGACTTTCGGATGAAACCCCTCTCTAAATTCTCTGCAATGTAGGTGTTCATGGCTTTAGTCTCTGGGAGAGAGAGAGGATAGGATCGTCCTCTGGGAAGAGGTGCCCCAGATAGTAGGTCAATAGGACAGTCGAAAGGACGGTGCGGAGGTAGAACCTCGGAACGTGCTTTGTCGAACACATCACGGAATTCCAAATACACAGAAGGTAGGGAGTCAACCTTCTCTGGCATGGTAGACACCCAACCAATCTTCTGGAAAATCCTTGTACATGTCTTGGCACATGGAGCACCCCACTGGATGGGTTCCCGATCCGTCCAATCGATGCGAGGATTATGGAGTTGAAGCCAAGGAAGCCCCAAAATCAGCTCAACGGAGGGAGTGTGGATAACATCGAGGGTAATGATCTCCGTATGAACGTCGACGAACTGCAGTAGGAGAGGCACCGTCTGTAGCGTCATGAATGCCGGCTGTAGAGGTCGACCGTCAATGGCCTCCAGACCTACTGGCGTCTGCTTACTGATAAGTTGAATATTGTTCCGTCTAGCAAAGGTCTCATCGATGAAATTGCCTGCGGAACCGGAGTCAATGAACGCCCGTGCTTGAGTGTGAAACCCCTCTCCAGACAGTGTTACGGACAACAGTATCCTGGTGGGAAGGACGTCTTTGATGATGGGAGAAAGGGTCAGTATTCCCAACGAAACTCTCCGGGATTTCATTGAGAGTTGGCGTTTCCCGGCTTGTGGGGACACTGGAGTACTACGTGACCGGAATTGCCACAGTACATGCAGAGACCGGCATTGCGCCGACGTTGTTTCTCGGCAGAAGACAGCTTGTTACCTCCCAACTGCATTGGTTCCGGGGCATCCCCGGAAGGGGGTGTAGGAGCCACGAACGATGGAGCAAGATGCCTTGAAACCCGTTGACGGTAACGAGAACGTTCGGTCCTCCGCTCCTGCAGACGCTGGTCCACTCGAACGCACAGACCGATCAAATCCTCTAGGTCAGTGGGACGTTCCCATGCTGCGAGCTCATCCTTTAGGGATTCAGACAGACCTTGCCAAAACGCTGAAGATAGTGCTTCATTGTTCCATCCCGTCTCAGCAGCAAGTGTGCGGAACTCCACAGTGTACCGGGCGACGGGTCGATTTCCCTGGGTTATGTGATGAAGAGAGGATGCTGCCGTTAATTGCCGTGCAGGGGTGTCGATGACTCTTCGGAACTCATGGACGAAGAGATCGATGTCCTGTGTGAGAGGACCTTGTTGTTCCCAGATGGGAGAAGCCCATGCCAGCGCCTCGTCGATGAGAAGAGCCATGATATAGCCGACCCTGGAGACGGAAGAGACAAAACGAGAGGGCGAGAGTCGAAATTGGATGAGGCATTGGTTAAGGAAGCCCCTACATCCTTGGAGGTCCCCAGCATAGTGTTTGGGAGCAGGAATACGGGGTTCCAAAGCAATCGGAGGTGCTGGAAAGGCTGTTGCGGAGGCTATGGGGGCCACGGGTGAAGGTTCCCGACTGAGAGCTCGGACTTGAACGGTATGGGAATGAAGGCTCTGCTGTAACGTATCCATTCGCCTATCAGCTTGTTCCAGATAAGTCTCTAGCCTGGTGAAGAGATTCGTGTGGGAATTTAAAGTACGCTCCACCTCAGCGGAGTTCATGTTTGTTGGGCTGAGCATAATGTCAGGACGAGCTCACCACAAACGAGGCGGGACCACGGTGCTGAGGTGGGATAGGATATAATGCCACCCACAGCCACGAGGGCACGTCTTGAGAGTAGAGTGGTCTGGGAGTCCGGGTCGGGGCAGGAGAGGTACGGATGGTAGAGGGTGCTGTTTGCCAAGTCCGGGGTTATAGAGAAGGACATAATCATTTACCGTTTGCCGGGTTCGGGGTGCCAGAGGTGCGGAGAGCCGTATTGCCGTATGCCAAGTTCGGGATGCCAGAGGTGCGGGTAGTCATAGAGGAAGCCGGTTCGGTACACGAGGAGGACTGCAAAACAAGACAGGACAAGACAGGACTAGGGAGGCAGAGAGTGATGAGAACAACTGGTTCTATGCTCAGCCGACGAGTTAATGAAACTGTATGGTATATATGGGAGAGAGGACCCAATGGCAGCGCAGCAAGGTGGGGGTGTGTGGAAGGGCCAGGCTATGGCAGGGATAGGTCCAGCATGAGTCCCAGGGGAGGAGCAATAAAGCCCAGTAGTGAGGTTGTATTTAATAGCAGCATTGGTTTGAGGTATTGTGCCTTTAAGGGGCTGGTGTGCCTCCGTGTGGCCGCGCCTCCGTGTAGCAGCGCTTGCGGGCGCGTGACCGGGCATACCCGTAACATTTGAAGAGGAGCATTGGCGTGCACGCGCGCGCCCACGTGGAGCTGCGATCGGCGTCTTGGAGGAAGGCTGCCTGCGTGCCACGGGAGGACCCGGCAGAGCTGCAGGTGAGTGGGGAGCACGCCGATAGAAAACCACCCACAGACAGCTGTTTCGACCTTGATGGTTCTCATCAGTGTGGGGTTGATTTTAACTGGGTATGCATGAGAGGCTATGGGATAGGCTATACCATAATACTGAGTTAAGTTATGGTGAGTAAAAAAAGTGACAAAAACCCTCCACAGGAAAGCAAATATGCAAATACAACTGTATGCTCATCTGCATGTCTTAGGCAGGTCTGCAACCCCACTTTTCCCCATCATCACCCAGCATACAGCACTTCCACTGCAGCAAGGGATTCTGGGAAATGACATGCAAATGAGCAGCCCTTTTTGCCTCAAAAACCATTTTTAACATGGTTCCCTATAGGCTTAAGCTTGCTGCATGGTCACAGCTTTGAGCTTCTCGGCCTTTTGGCTAAGATCAAGGCGATATGAGTGCTCCTCTCGACCTGCACAGCTATGACCAAATGCAGTACTATCCTATCTGGGGTTTCAGTAGGAAAGGTCTGTGGCAAGCGCATTTGGCCCTCTAGCTCGTTGAGAGGTGGTGTCCAGACCCCGGACCACAGAACCCCTGAGCCTTCGGGCTAAGGGGGGATGGCATTCGAACAACCAGCCCTTCGGTGCTGGGGTGCACCCGCACAACCCTCGAAAGAGGGGAGATGATGCGAACTCCCTTGCGGGCCTCGGGCCAGAGGGAGGAAGAGACGGATGTCCTGAATCCTAACGGAGGAAGGCATCAATGTCCCTGGAGACCTAGGCTTTCGGGCTGAAACCTTCAGGGAAACTGGGCACTGAGGGCGGGTCTGACTTCGGTTGGACAGTCCAAATGCAAGCTCCCTATCCACTGAAGTGGACTGGGATCCGATGAGCGAGAGGGTGTACCCTCTCGGGAAAAAAAAAAAATATATATAAGTGACTCAATTTGAGGTTTATCTTGCTTTATGTTTCACATAGAATCACATAGGGTAAATATACAGTATATTAATAATATGTTTATGGTTATTATGTATGTGAGCTATCTATCTATTTATATATTTTTGTATTGGTCTGTGATAATGATGAAACCAAGTTAATGAAACCAAGTTAAAAACAACTCTCTGCCTTCTGTTGAAGATATTTTTATATTTAAGTATTAATCCCCGAAGAACAGGGCATTACTGGCCAATAATACCCTGGCTGGAAGAGTTGAAGGCCCGAGGCGAAGCCGAGGGTCTTTAACCCAACCAGGGCATTATTGGCCAGTAATGCCCTGTTCTTCGGGGATTATTACTATTATAGGCTAAATGTAGACTTATTTCATAAATAATAGACACTTTTGTATAGTTAAATAGATTTTTTATTAAAATAAAATGGTAAATACATGAAACCACCTCTATATACGCTTACACTGCAGATATCTATATCCACACACCGCCGCCCCCTCTGTGTACACACACACACAGCACAGCACCTCCTCTACACTCACAACACAGCACTGCTACACACACAACACAGCACAGCAGCTCTACACACACACACACACACACACACACACACACACACACACACACGTGGGGGTACAGTACGAGTAATTTGTGGAGATGTGGGGGCAGTAGTGTGTATTTGTGGGAGTTGGGGGTGGTAAGTGTGTTTGTGGGGGTGTAGTAAGTGTATTTGAGGGACTGTGGGTGGTAGTCAGTGTATTTGTGGAGGTGTAGTGTAGTAAGTGTATTTGTGGAGGTTGGGGCGGTAAATGTATTGGTGGGGTGACTAATAGATTTTGTGGCGTGAAGTGATGTGTGGGGGGGGTTGTTTGTGTGTGGGGGGGGGGTGTGTAAGTCTCTGTGTGGGGGTGGGGATGGAAGTGGTTGTGTGAGGTGGTGGGGTTGTTAAGTTGTATTTGTGGGGGGAGAGGGGTGGGGGATGGTAAATGGTTTGGTGGGGTGGAGAGTACGTGTATTTGTTGAGGTCCGGGGGTTGGTCATTCATTTGTGGCTGCGTGGTGGGAGTGGTAAGTGTATTTGTAAGGGGGTGGTAGTAAGTGTATTTGTGGAGATGTGGGGGCAGTAGTAAGTGTATTTGTGGGGGTTGGGGGTGGTAAGTGTGGTTGTGGGGGGTGGTAAGTGATCTTTGACGGGCTGTGGTGGTAAGTCAGTGTATTTGTGGATTGGGGTGGCTAACTTATAGGCAAGCAATCTGTTTCATCTGTTGTATTTGGGTCCTAAGTATTTCATATTTTTGTCCACCTCCCCAGGGTCTCTTTTGTCCAGCCTTTTTTATATGGGGATGGTAACTTGTTTTTGTGTGGGTGTAAAGTTATGTGTGTGGGGGGGGGGGTTGTGTGTGTGTGGGGATGGTTGGTAAGTGTATGTGTGAGGGTGGGGGGTGGTATGTGTGGGGGGGGGGATTGTTAAATATCTTTATCTGGGCTGCGGGGTGGGGGTACCCTGTGGGTAGTGTATAAGTGTGTCCTGCTGGGGGGTAGTTTGTATGTCTGTACTGGGTGGGTAGTTTTTGTATTGGGAGGGGGTAGTATTTGTTATGGGGGTGGAGGTTGTGTGGGCATGTGCCGAGGCGAAATTGTATCGTAGCACTGGGCGTTCCAGAAACTGTTTTCATGGGGGGCATAATTTTAACTAGGACAAGAAAGAGTGGGGTGGGGGTGTGTGTGGGTCGCGGGTGTGTGACTGACCTTGGGTGGGTGCTGACTGACTCGTGTGTGACTGACACTGGGTGACGGACTTGACACTTGGGTGGGTGACTGACTGACTGCTGGGTTGGTGTCGTATCATTCCCAGACAGACAGTACAACACACACACACTCCTCCCTCTTAGACTCTCAACTCTCAGACTCTCTCAACTCTCCCCTCTCAGACCTCTCTCAGACTTCCCCCCCCCCTTGGTTGTGTTGTTGTTGTTGATTGATTTTTGGTTTGTGTGTGTTGTTTTTGATGAAACCAGAAAGAAACCATTCAAAGGATGGTGTGGGAGAGGTGTACTGTAGATAAGATAAGAAGTTGAAATACTGCACTGCAGTAAATTAGCCTGTGTGTGCGGGGGCGAGCGGAGAGAGCGCTGTATAGCGCGAAATGTGATACTGTTACAGTTCACGCCTATGCGTTTCAACAATGTTCAATGAGCATACAGTAACTTTCAGTACATGCATGTATAAATATGCAAAATTTACATTACTGCGGCGCACACGCAGACTGTGTACTGATTAGGTGAACGCTACAGTATTAGACTTTGAAGACAACAGCTCGCGAACGCCCCACTTGAGTTTTAGACGGTATTGCAGTATTGCAGGACAGCGCTAATATATGCTAATATTACGAGACGCTTAAAATACCGGAACAATATTCCGGGAAAAAAAATATATGCATCTGTCGTGGGTTATCAGGTTGCGCCGCTACGACCGCGGTTAGGATAAGGGGCCCACGCTGAGTAGTAGATACCCATTTACTCTCACTCTCCTCTGTCTCTGTAGGATGGGTCGAAGCTCCTACAGAGTTGATTTGACTTGCAGCAAGATTTCCCATCAGCTCCTGCTTGTGGCATTCTGCACACCTGAATTACACCCTGGTTTCACTTTCAGCTCATGGACCAGAAGTCCATTATGGCTGTTCATCTTCAGTCTTGCCTCTGCAATGGGGGGGGGGGGGGGGGGGGGTGGGGGTTTGGCTGAGCATAATACTTTGTTTCTTGTGACATTGTGCTGGCAAACAGCACTCTGATTTTCTAGTCCTGCCTTGCTTATGTTCTGCGTTTCGTATGGATATATGACTCCTGACGAAGTGGATGACGTGAAACGCATAGAGTTCTAAGCAAGGAGCTTGAAGACAATTCCCTACCTCATCAGCTGTTCTGAATCCTCCTGCATTCACTCGAGATGAGAGCGCAGACCGGAAGGGACGCGATGGAGAGGTCCAAGCAGAGGAGGGGGTGGGAGCCCAACAGCTGCACTCGCTTTTATAACAAGCCTGTATTTTATGTTCAAATTCTGACCCCTGTATACCTTAGGGATATCCCCACTTTGAAGGAAGAACCATCCACTGAAAAGAGAAATAATACACCATTGCCAACTGTTTGGAAGGCTTTTATGATTTGGAAGAATGTGAGTTAAGATCTAAAGACTCCTCCAGTCCTGATATTTAACTTGGTTTAAACGTTATCACACTATATTATTATATTATTTTCCACATATTATCCATTATTGCACTCCCTATCGTCCAACAATGCTGCATCAAGAGGGAACAACGAGGACCATTCCCAAGAAAGAGTTTTTTAGAGCTGCATTATTATTAGTATTGATATTCACTTTTTGTCACTATTGTCACTATTTATTTATCGTCACTTTATTTGCACTAAGTTGCTATTTACTCACAAGGAGCGCTGTTTCTATTATTTTGCACACCAAGGCCATATAAAGACCTGGCCTGTCTCATTTGAGCCTAAGAAGCCATCGGAGCAACATCTTGGGACTTTTGGATTACAAGAGAAAAGAAAAAGAAAAGAAGGAGGAACTGAAGAACTTACCAGAGATGTCCTTCAATAAAAAAGGGATCATGAACTTATGCGCACCAGGTTGTTGAGGAGTATTGCGTCGTGGGTCAAGAGTTTGTGCCCAGTAGGATGATGAGGGTGAACCCAGCAAAGGTAAAAGAAAACACATTGATTGGCTTATATTAACTGTGTAGTTTTAGATAGCCCATTGATGGTAATGTGTTTATCAATGACCCTTTCGGGTATAGAAAACACAATTGACAATCAATGCAGTTTTTGGCAAATATTTGGATTTATTTCATTGTAATGTATGTTGTGGGTTCTTTTTCTTTTTTTTAGCTTGCCCATTCATTGCCATTGTAGCAATCCATGCCCATATTATGGGATGGCTTACCACAGTGACAATCAATGCGTAGAGGGGGTGGGAAAGTGGGAGGAGATGTCCGCCAAGGGTGGTTAGGCAAACCCGGTTGGGATAGCAGGGGAGGGGGTTTTAACCCTTAATTACTATAGCAGTACAATACTAAGCTGATTAAGGGTAGTGGCCAGTAGTTGTTTTTATTTTAATGTTTCTGCCCATGAAGATGCAGAAGAATTGAAGACTGTCATCACTGCAGGTATAAGGACACTTTAATTTACATTATGCTTGTGGGTAATTTTTATTTTTCATGGGCAAATGCGCATTATCCATACTCACTAATCGGAATTTGCCCAATTACAGTGTGTGTTGGTGGGGGGTGGGGGGCTGCGTTAGGGGGAGGTATTATATTTTCTTTTTGTATTGCACTGTAATTAGGTTTTTTGAATGGGGAAAAGTGATATACAAAAATAAGGGTATATGCTGTATTATTTGTGTTTTTTTTTTTACTTTTCACTTCATCACATTGGTACGGATTTACTTGATCACTGATTTTTTTATCACGTGTCACAATAATGAAGGCATGGGTTCATTTATAATTCCGACACACATTATGATTCAAAGTTATCATGGAACTTAATTAATTGGTATCACTACTTTTAAAATTTGCACTGAGTCAGGAGGAATGTCAATATGTACAGTATATGTGTTTTTGTACACTTGACACAGGATGCTAATCAGTAGATTCAAAATTAAGTTTAACATGTAAAAAAAGGTGTGAGAGCCAAGCATGCGCATATTAAGTGAAACTTCTTTGTCCTGGACATTGTGTTTAAATAGTGATTTTGTATATTGTATAGCTGGATATTGCAGCTACTGCACTTTGTTCCTTTCCCTATCTGATAGCTGTGGAAATTGTTCAATTGTACAACTTTCACATGGTCTCTCTTCAATGGAAACTTTCTGATTACTGCAGGAACTCTCTTATCAGTTATTCAGCATGTATGTGTCACTCAGCACATGCGTTGACAGCATGGCCGCTTATGTGAATGTGCTGGTGTCACCAGTCGCCTTTGTGCTTTCGTCTGGTGGTGCTAGCCGACTCTGCGCATGCGCTGGCGCCGCGGTCACTTCTTCACATGCTCCTGATGGCGATGGCCATTCGCGCATGCAAACGGCGATGGCCGCTTCTGGATATGCACGTATGGTGATGTCCCTCTATGCGCCATGCAAGGGCAACACAGTCCAATGTCTTCACCTCGGTTACACACTTCCACCTCCATGAAGGAGATTGTGGGCATGAATTTTACTAGGTGCTAGCAAAAAGTTTCCCTTCAAAGCTTTTTGTATAATTTTCCTAATCAGTGATAGATGAGGAAACGGTCCATTTAATATATAATTGCAATGCAAACAATGCAAACACGGAAACTTACCATTAATTTCTAAATGAAAAATAAGTCTGAATATCAGAAGAATCAAAAAGAGTGCTTTGGCCAAAGGTCACGTAAATGTTTTCTCTCATATAAGAAAAAAAGGAGGGGGAGTTCTACTGAATGGTGGTCCTCACCTTGGATCAGAGTCAAATATTCTCCAATGCTTCCTAATACTTCTTTCAATGTATCCTGAGGCTAATGTAAACTTGGATACATGGGTAAACCTGTTTTTTAGTAATGCTTTCTTTTCAAAACAACAACTGTTCCCTAACCATTATCTTATCTTTTTCAACATTAGTAGATAACAAGTATCTAAATATCCCCTTACAGAAAATGTCCCTGCTTTTGATTTAATCTTATCTCCACATTTTCAGGAATTTTACAATTCTGTTTATATCATCAATTGGCTTAAAGGCAATTCTTTATCAAGTATAGTGGGTGAAAGCTCACAGCAAACAGTAGGATTATTGCATTCACTAGTTTATAGCCACAACAACCAAACTAAATGTAATAGTTAAATGTTTGTAATTCAACTATTGACAAAATCAATTAGTGTCTGCATATCATCTGCTATAGAATACACAATATCGTCAATACAGCATTTCTATACATAGCAATGTTGCACATACTGTAGCCAAAATCCGATAGATAGACAACCATCTCTCAAACAGTCCATATGTCAGCATATTAAGGCATAACATTGCTTCTCATGGCTGTGCCTGACGATGATAAAACGATGTGCATCATCAAATGCAAGTTCATTAGAACCTGGGGAATCAAAAAGTCTTGCAAATGTAAATAGATCAATGTCACTAAGAAAACGATCACTTTAAGCTGCATTGGTCAAATGAGAGTCCTGTTGTAAACCTTCACTCAAAAAGAGAACAGTCACGTAAACAGTGTTATCGATTATCATCTCTGGTACCGCATACTCATTCCATGTTCTTTTTATGCATCTGCTTTTTGGGGTTGTCTGGATCCTTTGCTGAAAGAATTCTATCCATTGTCTAAAAAAGAGAGTAGTAGATACCAGAGCACAGCTGATGACAGTCAGTCTAAGACAAAAAACTGAAGATTCCAGGGCAGCTCACGATCAGCATAAATTTATTGCAATACAAAAAGATTTACCAGATGAACGCACCTACGCATTTCATGCAACAGCACTTTATCAAGGTGTAAAGTAAAGACAAAAAACATGCATTTTATACATACAACCTGGCCACTGAACGCCGAGAATGACGTCATCGGCGTGCGACCACGAGGGGAGTCATGCTGGTGCCATGTTCATCTCCTTGGTCCAATAGGTTCAGGATAGATATATGAAATATCAACTAAAACAAACTTTCATCATAAAAAACAACAAAAGAAACAAAGGATAAAAACAATAACTTAGTTAATATGCAAATCCCGGCTTGAATGTTAAAGATAATAATAAAATGATTATTGATATATTAATATAAACAACTACATTGAAAAAATGTCTAATTAATTTAAATTCAAAGTTTAATGACCCTCCATTAGAGTAATAATACACAGAATACAAATAAACAATAATTATTTAATATTATAGGCTAAAGCAATAAATTCAGGCATTATTGAAACCCTGCTCTCTGATTGGTTAAAATTCGGGCATTATCCAATCAGTTTATGCCCGGAATTTAAGCAGCAGAATCTGTAGTTTTAATGTGTTTATTTCCAGCTAATCAGTTCAGAACAAGCTGAGACAGGGCAGGGTATTCGTCTGATTGAAGTAACAGCTCTGAGACAGGGCAGGGGATTGGTCAGGACGTATCAGCCACGGGTTGACTCCTCCCCCTCCTGAGATGACTGAGATTTTCTGAGCAGATTCAGTTGAATTGGGGGGGGGGTGAGTCTGCAAAGCAAGAAGTAAGTGGCTGTCGCAGTTTCTTGTGGCTGCAGTTTGTGTGTGTGTCAGTAGCAGTGTGTGTGTGCTGTGCGTATATTGTGTAGAGGTGCTGTGTGTGGTTGTGTTAAAGTCCAGTGTGTGTGGTCAGTGTAGAGAGTGTTTAGGGGTAGCATTGTGTGTGTGTGTTGTGGTGTGTGTGTAGCACAGCAGGAGTGTGTGGTGTGTGTGTGTGTGTGTGTGTGTGTGTGTGTGTGTGTGTGGTGTGTGTGTGTGTGTGTGGTTGTGTGTGTGGGTGGTGTGTGTGTGTGTGTGTGTGTGTGGTGTGTGTGGTGTGTGTGTGTGTGTGGTGTGTGTGTGGTGTGTGTGTGTAGAGGTGCTGTGTTGTGTGTAGAAGTGCTGTGTATAGAGGTGCTGTGTATAGAGGTGCAGGTTTTGTGTGTGTGTGTATATTGTGTGTGTAGAGGTGCTGTGTTGTGTATAGAGGTTGCAGTGTTGTGTGTGTGGGGGGTGTGTGTAGAGGTGCTGTGTTGTGCTGGTGTTGTGTGTAGAGGTGGGGGGGAGTGCAACGTTTAGTAAGTGGCTGCATTTTTTATTGTGGCTGCAGTGTGTTTGTGTGTGTGTTGTGCTGTTGTATGTGTGTGGAGAGGTTGTGTGTGTGTGTGTGTGTGTGTGTATAGTGGGTGTGGGTGTGTGTGTGTGTGTGTGTGTGTGGGTGTGTGTGTGTGTGTGTGTGTGTGTGTGTGTGTGTGTGTGTGTGTGTGGGTGTGTGCTTGCTACAAATACACTTACCACTCCCACCCTCACAAATACATTACCACCCCCTACCTCAACAAATACACTTACTCTCCACCCCCACAAATACATTTACCATCCCCCACCCTCTCTCCCCACACAAATACTCTGACCACCCCCACACTCACACATACACATACAATCCCCACCCCACACATACACTTAGCAACACACACACACACACTTAGCAACACACACACACACACACACACACACACACACACACACACACACACACACACACACACACACACACACACACACACACACACACACACACACACACACACACACACACACACACTGCTGCTGCTACACACACACACACACACACACACACATGCTACACCCATAAACACTGCTGCTGACACTGACACACACACACTGGAGCTCTATACACACACACACACACAGCACCTCTACACAGATATACCACAGCACACACACACTGCTACTGACACACACACAAACTGCAGCCACAAAGAAACTGCAGACAGCCACTTACTTCTTTGCTTTGCAGACTCACCCCCCCCCCAATTCAACTGAATCTGCTCAGAAAATCTCAGTCATCTCAGGAGGGGGAGGAGTCAACCCGTGGCTGATACGTCCTGACCAATCCCCTGCCCTGTCTCAGAGCTGTTACTTCAATCAGACGAATACCCTGCCCTGTCTCAGCTGTTCTGAAGCTGATTAGCTGGAAATAAACACATTGAAAACTACAGATTCTGCTGCTTAAATTCCGGGCATAACTGATTGGATAATGCCCGGAATTTTAACCAATCAGAGAGCAGGGTTTTCAATAATGCCTGAATTTTATTGCTTTAGCCTATAATATTAAATAATTATTGTTTATTTGTATTCTGTGTATTATTGACTCTAATGGAGGGTCATTAACTTTGAATTTAAATTAATTAGACATTTTTTCAATGTAGTTGTTTATATTAATATATCAATATATCATTTTATTATTATCTTTAACATTCAAGCCAGGGATTTGCATATTACTAATGTTATTGTTTTTATTCCTTTGTTCTTTTGTTGTTTTTTTATGATGAAAGTTTGTTTTATTGATATTTCATATATCCTGACCTATTGGACCAATGAGAGTGAACATGGCACCAGCATGACTCCCCTCGTGGTCGCACGCCGATGACGTCATTCTCGGCGTTCAGTGGCCAGGTTGTATGTATAAAAATGCATGTTTTTTGTCTTTACTTTACACCTTGATAAAGTGCTGTTGCATGAAATGCGTAGGTGCGTTCATCTGGTAAATCTTTTTGTAATTGCAATAAATTTATGCTGATCGTGAGCTGCCCTGGAATCTTCAGTTTTTTGTCTTAGACTGACTGTCATCTAGCTGTGCTCTGGTATCTACTACTCTCTTTTTTAGACAATGGATAGAATCGTTTCAGCAAAGGATCCAGACACCCCCAAAAAGCAGATGCATACAAAAAAGAACATGGAATGAGTATGCGGTACCAGAGATGATAATCGATAACATCTGTTTACGTGACTGTTCTCTTTTTGAGTTGAAGGTATTACAACAGGGACTCTCATTTGACCAATGCAGCTTAAAAGTGATCGTTTTCTTAGTGACATTGATCTATTTACATTTGCAAGACTTTTTGATTCCCCAGGTTCTAATGAACTTGCATTTGATGATGCACATCGTTTTATCAGCAATGTCAGGGCACAGCCATGAGAAGCAATGTTATGCCTTAATATGCTGACATATGGACTTGTTTGAGAGATGGTTTGTCTATACGGATTTTGGCTACAGTATGTGCAACATTGCTATGTATAGAAATGCTGTATTGACGATATTTGTATTCTATAGCAGAGTGATATGCAGACACTAATTGATTTTGTCAATAGGTTGAATTACAAACATTTAACTATTACATTTAGTTTGGTTGTTGTTGGCTATAAACCTAGTGAATGCAATAATCTACTGTTTGCTGTGAGCTTTCACCCACTATACTTGATAAAGAATTTGCCTTTAAGCCAATTGATGAGTATAAACAGAATTGTGAAAATTCCTGAAAATGTGGAGATAAGATTAAATCAAAAAGCAGGGACATTTTCTGTAAGGGGATATTTAGATGACTTGTTATCTACTAATGTTGAAAAAGATAAGAATATGGTTAGGGAACAGTTGTTGTTTGAAAAAGAAAAGCTATTACTAAAAAACAGGTTTACCCTATGTATCCAAGTTTACATTAGCCTCAGGATACATTGAAAGAAGTATTAGGAAGCATTGGAGAATATTTGACTCTGATCCAAGGTTGAGGACCCATTCAGTAGAACTCCCCCTCCTTTTTTTCTTATATGAGAGAAAACATTTACGTGACTCTTTGGCCAAAGCACATCTTTTTGATTCTTCTGATATTCAGACTTATTTTTCATTTAGAAATTAATGGTAAGTTTCCGTGTTTGCATTGTTTGCATTGCAATTATATTATTAAATGGGACCGTTTTCCTCATCTATCACTGATTAGGAAAATTATACAAAAAGCTTTTGAAGGGAAACTTCTTTGCTAGCACCTAGTAAAATTTCATGCCACAAATCTCCTTCATGGAGGTGGAAGTGTGTAACCGAGGTGAAGACATTGGACTGTGTTGCCCGTGCATGCGCAGATAGGGACATCACCATACGTGCATATCCAGAAGCGGCCATCGCCGTGTGCATGCGCGGAAGTGGCCATCGCCATCAGAGCATGTGAAGAAGTGACCGGCGGCGCCAGCGCATGCGCAGAGTCGGCTAGCACCACCAGCGAAAGCACAAAGGCGACTGGTGACACCAGCACATTCACATAAGCGGCCAGTGCTGTCAACGCATGTGCTGAGGTGGACACATACATGCTGAATAACTGATATAGAGTTCCTGCAGTAATCAGAAAGTTTCCATTGAAGAGAGACCATGTGAAAGTTGTACAATTGAACAATTTCCACAGCTATCAGATAGGGAAAGGAACAAAGTGCAGTAGCTGCAATATCCAGCTATACAATATACAAAAATCACTATTTAAACACAATTTCATGACAAAGAAGTTTCACTTAATATGCGCATGCTTGGCTCTCACACCCTTTTTTTACATGTTAAACTTAATTTGTAATCTATCTGATATAGCATCCTTGTGGCAAGTGTACAAAACACCATATACTGTACATATTGACATTCCTCCTGACTCAGTGCAAATTTTAAAAGTAGTGATACCAATTAATATAAGTGTCCATGATAACTTTGAATCATAATGTGTGTCGGAATTATAAATGAACCCATGCATTCATTAATTGTGACAGTGATAAAAAAATCAGTGATTCAAGTAAATACAGTACCAATGTGATGAAGTGCAAAAGTAAAAAAAAAAACACAAATAATACAGCATATACCCTTATTTTGTAATATCACTTTTCCCCATTCAAAAAACCTAATTACAGTGCAATACAAAAAGAAAATATACAACTCCCCCTTAACGCAGCCCCCCACCCCCCACCAACACACACTGTAATGGGCAAAATTCCGATTATGAAGATATGGATAATAGCGCATTTGCCCATGAAAAATAAAATATTACCCAGCAAGCATAATGTAAATTAAAGTTGTACTTATACCTGCAGGATGACAGTCTTCAATTTCTTCTGCATCTTCCATGGGCAGAAACATTAAAATAAAAAACTAACTACTGGCCACTAACCCCTTAATCAGCTTAGTGATTGGTAACTGCTATAGTAATTAAGGGGTTAAACCCCCTCCCCTGCTATCCAACCGGGTTGCCTAACCACCCTTGGCGGCATCTCCTCCCACTTCCCCACCCCCTCTACGCATTGATTGTCACTGTGGTAAGCCATGCCCATAATATGGGCATGGATTGCTACAATGGCAATGAATGGGCAAGCTAAAAAAAAGAAAAAGAACCACAACATACATTACAATGAAATAAATCCAAATATTTGCCAAAAATGCATTGATTGTCAATGTGTTTATCTATACCCTGAAAGGGTCATTGATAAACACATTACCAGTCAATGGGCTATCTAAAACTACACAGTTAAATATAAGCCAATCAATGTGTTTCTTACCTTTGCTGGGATTCACCCTCATCATCCTACTGTGGCAGCAACTCTTGACCCACGACGCAATACTCCTCAACAACCTGGTGCGCATAAGTTCATGATCCACTTTTGATTGAAGAGACATCTCTGGTAAGTTCTTCAGTTCTTCCTTCTTTTCTTTTTTCTTTTCTTCTTTGTAATCCAAAGAGTCCCAGAGATGTTGCTCCGATGGCTTCTTAGGCTCAAATGAGACAGGACAGGTCTTATATAAGGCCTGTGGTGTGCAAGAAATAATAGAAACAGCGCTCCTTGTGAGTAAATAGCAACTTAGTGCAAATAAAGTGACGATAAATAAATAGTGACAATAGTGACAAAAAGTGAATATCAAATACTAATAATAATGCAGCTCTAAAAAACTCTTTCTTGGGAATGGTCCTCGTTGTTCCCTCTTGATGCAGCATTGTTGGACGATAGGGGAGTGCAATAAGTGGATAATATGTGGAAAATAAATAAATAATATAGTGTGATAACGTTTAAACCAAGTGAAATATCAGGACTGGAGGAGTCTTTAGATCTTAAACTCACATTCTTCCAAATCAATAAAAGCCTTTCCAAAACAGTGGCAATGGTGTATTATTTCTCAGTGGATGGGTCTTCCTTCAAAGTGGGGATATCCCTAAGGGTATACAGGGGTCAGAATTTGAACATAAAATACAGGCTTGTTATAAAAGCGAGTGCAGCTTGTTGGGCTCCCACCCCCTCCTCTGCTTGGACTCTCTCCCATCGCGTCCCTTCCGGTCTGCGGCTCTCATCTCGAGTGAATGCAGGAGGATTCCCAGAACAGCTGATGAGGTAGGGAATGTGTCTTCAAGCTCCTTGCGTAGACTCTATGCGTTTCACGTCATCCACTTCGTCAGGAGTCATATCCATACGAAACGCAGAACATAAGCAAGGCAGGACTAGAAAAATCAGAGTGCTGTTGCCAGCACAATGTCACAAGAAACAAAGTATTATGCTCAGCCAAATTGCAGAGGCAAAGACTGAAGAGTGAAACAGCCAATAATTGAACTTCTGGTCAGCAGAGGCTGAAAGTGAAACCAGGGTGTTAATTCATAGGTGTGCAGAATGCACACAGCAGGAGCTGATGAGGAAAGCTTGCTGCAAGTCAGAATCAAACTCTGGAGTGGAGCTTCGACCCGATCCTCACAGAGACAGATGGGAGAGTGAGAGTAAATGGGTACTCTACTAACTACAGCTGTGGCCGCCTTTATCCTAACGCGGCCGTAGCGGCGCAACTCTGATAACCACAGACAGATGCAGTATATATTTTTTTTCCCGGAATATGTTCCGGTATTTTAGCGCTCGTAATATTAGCATATTATTAGCGCTGTCTGCAATACTGCAATACCGTCTAAAACTCAAGTGGGCGTTCGCGAGCTGTTGTCTTCAAAGTCTAATACTGTAGCAGTTCAACCTAAGTCAGTACACAGTCTGCGTGTGCGCGCGCAGTAATTGTAAATTTGCATATTTATACATGCATGTACTGAAAAGTACTGTATGTCTCATTTGAACATTGTTGAAACGCATAGGCGTGAACTGTAACAGTATCACATTTCGGCGTATACAGCGCTCTCCGCTCGCCCCCGCACACACAGGCTAATTTACTGCAGTGCAGTATTTCAACTTCTTATCTTATCTACAGTACACCTCTCCCACACCATTCCTTTGAATGGGTGTCTTTCTGGTTTCAATCACATTCCTGTCATCACATTCCTGTGAGTGTAACGTACAGTCCAGTGCAGTGCAGAGCCTGGTTTGATTTATTCTGTGTTGATTAATGCTCATTGGGAAAAAAAAGTTCAAGAGTGAGTGACCTATTCTCGTCAATTTTTATTTTCTCAACATGAACATGTGCCTGCCTCAACCATCTTGATATTACGATATTCAATCTGTGCTGTAGCTTTTGACTGCGACACTGCGTTTGACTGCACATGATTGATTTGTGTGATTTTTATGTATTTGGGGGTGTGGGGATCAAATTATTATGATGACCTACCTGTTGAAAATATGTCATGTCTTTGAACTACAGTACAGCTAATCCTTCATGCAGCTTTACCCCACCCCCCCCCCCCCCCCCCGCAGACACACACAAGGCTCGCTCAAGGATTTCAACCTCTTATCAACAACTCTCTCAGACCATTCATTCATTTTCCTATTGTTGGCTTTGAGTCACCTCTCTGCACCTGCATATAATCCTTTTTGGGAAGGGAGCTAGTTGATTATTACTGCGCAAGTGTGTATAACTTCACCATTTCACTTCGACACCTATTGTTCACCATTCATATGACTTGCCCATCCACCCCCCAACCCTTTGAGGCTTTGTTTACGGTAACTCTTGTGATAATCCCTTCTCGAATTTGATATGTAAATCTGATTAGCACAGCATTGTGAAATTGAGAGTTTAAAAAAACATAATCTGATTCATGTTTTTGATGCAGTAAGTTACCAATTTTTGTCATTCTTTCTTTTTCTTTGGTGTATGGGGGGGGGGGGTCAATGATCATGATTATCATGAATGTAAAGAAATATATATTTTATTTTATCAGGAACAAAAAATACAAATATACAAATAATCATGAATAATACAAAATGCAGTCTTTATTCAGTTTTTCTGTCAGTTGAAAATTGAGGGCCGGTGGATAATCATGAATAATGCACATTGATAATAATATTAATAGTATATAATATATAATTATATATATAATAATATAATTAATATAAAATTTTCCGTCTTTATCTTCTTCCTCATTCTGTGTAGTTCATTGAGAGAGAGGAGGTTTTGTATAAATCATGACTGCAGTTTAGATACACTTTACTGTACACACAGTTCACACAATGTACACATGATACCCCCTTCACCCTTTCCATCCTTTTTTCTCTGAAAAGACAAGAAAAGAAAAAGTTAGCGCAGTTATGTGCATATTATGGCATTGTGTACTGTATAGCTACTCCATATTGGACTACAGTATGCAGTTAGTACTCTCAAACTAGTATATATTGGAACTACTGTATACTGTAACTACTGGTAAATACTTTGTAACCAGATGGCTAGTGGTGCTCTCTCAGGAAAGAAAAAAATTGTGCAGTTAGGTGCATGCTGTATAACAATCTGTGAGAAACTGCACATAATACTGCGCTCCTCCCTATAGAAGTTTGCTGCATGTAAAAAGATAGGCCTTACATATAGAAAAACAAAAAGAACAATTCCTGCGTTCCTACCAATTAGGCTAAGATAAAATAATATTCTCATGAAAAAGGGTATTTGGTTAAACCCTTTGGCCAAAGCATTTGTAAGCCTGCATGCCACGTCAAGGCAACCCGTTTAATGCAGGTACCTACACTATACTGTATATATATATATGTAATAATTGTCCCATGGACTAGTGAAAAAAGTGTTAAATCCCTGAAGGGGTTAAATAAAGCATGAGCTTATGTGAGTAGTGCAATTAAAATCTGGCTAAATCCAGTATCATACTTACCTTTGCTATAAAGGTAATCAGGGTGCACAAATTCCCTGGTTTGAATATAATACAACTTACACATATAGATCTCTCTGTCAGCCTTACACATTCACCCACCATTCAATGGAAGGTGATGTCCAGACTGACACTGGGGTTTAATATACCTGCACTAATTGTAAAATTGGTAGGGGCTCAGTAACTGCTATGTAAAGCAGATGAGCATTTAAACCTACCCCTATGACGTTTCAGAGATACTAAATTTAAAATGCCCTAAGGGAGTATGCAGCAAAGAAAAGGATTGCCTAATATTAGTGAGAAACTGTACATAATACCGCGCTCCTCCCTATAGAAGTTTGCTGCAGGTAAAAAGATAGGCCTTACATATAGAAAAACAAAAAGAACAATTCCTGCGCTCCTACCAATTAGGCTAAGATAAAATAATATTCTCATGAAAAAGGGTATTTGGTTAAACCCTTTGGCCAAAGCATTTGTAAGCCTGCATGCCACGTCAAGGCAACCCGTTTAATGCAGGTACCTACACTATACTGTATATATATGTAATAATTGTCCCATGGACTAGTGAAAAAAGTGTTAAATCCCTGAAGGGGTAAAATAAAGCATGAGCTTATGTGAGTAGTGCAATTAAAATCTGGCTAAAGCCAGTATCATACTTACCTTTGCTGTAAAGGTAATCAGGGTGCACAAATTCCCTGGTGTGAATATAATACAACTTACACATAATAATACAAAATGCAGTCTTTATTCAGTTCTTCTGTCAGTTGAAAATTGAGGGCCGGTGGATAATCATGAATAATGCACATTGATAATAATATTAATAGTATATAATATATAATTATATATATAATAATATAATTAATATAACATTTTCCGTCTTTATCTTCTTCCTCATTCTGTGTAGTTCATTGAGAGAGAGGAGGTTTTGTGTAAATCATGACTGCAGTTTAGATACACTTTACTGTACACACAGTTCACACAATGTACACATGATACCCCCGTCCCCCTTTCCATCCTTTTTTCTCTGAAAAGACAAGGAAATAAAAAAATAGTGCAGTTATGTGCATATTATGGCATTGTGTACTGTATAGCTACTCCATATTGGACTACAGTATGCAGTTAGTACTGTCAAATTAGTCTATACTGGAACTACTATATACTGTAACTACTGTTAAATACTTTGTAACCAGATGGCTAGTGGTGCTCTCTCAGGAAAGAAAAAAATTGTTCAGTTAGGTGCATGCTGTATAACAATCTGTGCCATACTTACCTGTATCATACTGTACTTGTGTGCCTGTACTTACTATACTACAGTACTGTACCATACTACCTTCCTGATGCTTGCCCATCACTCTCTATCACAATGGACAACACAGTCGCAATATGGTCAATATATTTATTATATCGTTCCACTGTGAGTACATCGTTCCAAAAACTCATTATGCCTTGTGCCAACTCATCCTTTTTGGAGGGTTTCACGACTTTTCGGATATGATCCTTCAGCTGATGCCAGACCATTTCGATAGGATTGAAGTCTGGCGATCTGTCATTGGAGGGGGAAAAAAAGGACAATTAGTTAAAGAGATACACAGTAAAAACAGTGGGAAAAAATGAGACACGGTTACCGCACTTACTCCGCTGGCGTCTTCACCCAGTTGATACCGCGCACAAGAATATGCGCTGTTGACGCGGTGTGCTTCTGATCGTTGTCCTGGTAGAAACGGTGACCATCTGGGAACTCACGTGTGATGTACTCCACAATCTCAGGCACAATTTGCTCTTGGAAAAAAGCTTTATTCATGATTCCTATAACAAGAAAAGAAAAGTGCTCAAAAAACTGCATGCACACTAGTACAGTACAGTGCATAAGGTTAAAGCATGTGACTTATTTTATCTTCAAAGACGACAATGCATCCTGGTCCACACCTAGAGATGGCACCCCACACATGCATCTTCACTGGGTGTGTCGGACGCAGCTTCATAGATATGCGAACTTTTTGTGGAATGCATAGGTGGCAAATCTCTCCAGCAATACAGTAGACTCGCCAGTGAAGCTGCAATCCTGGAAAGTTTCTCCACTGTCGATCCATGCTTGGACCTGGACCACGCTCTTGATCTTGTTAACGTCCCTTATCATAGGGTACGCTCTGTAATGACAAGGAATCATTTTATAGGTACAGTACAGTTTCTTAAACAACACTTTAACCTCCTGTACTGTCCAGTACTAACCTCAGACGTCCATATTCCCATCCAATTCTGCGTCTCATCTTCTTTATGCTGGTCTCGGATACAGTGAGATTGTGATTTTGCAGCAGAGTGTCTTTGACCCTTAAGGCACTCTTCTCATCATTCTCTTCACTTATTTTGTCGACCATAAGAGTTGTCTGAGAAGAAAATAATGCACAAAAGCGCACAAGGGACGGAATTAGTATTAATTTATTAAAACAAACACATAAACAGCTGAGGGGATCCAACCCCTCCTCAGCTCAATGGATAAGTTGCCCAGAAATATAAACCATATATATGGTCTCTAAACATAGAAAAATCTAACACAGTAAACCATACACAACATAAGAAAAAAAAAACACAATCAATGTAAAAATAAACAGAGAGAGTATTAGCAGCCCAAGGGAGTTAAGGTTAAAACCGCCATAGAGGGCTATAATACTGCTGACAGGGGGAAACGAACACTCACACTGAGGCAGAGAAGGGGGACCTCTGAAAATGGACCCTGTATTGGGCCCTCAGTTAAATTCACAACCTGGGATAGTGTTTAAACGTGCGCCAAATATAAAAAACATGTTGGCCCCAAGCCAAATCACCAGAAAAGCCTTCGCATCTGGTGACATTAAAGATCGCTTGGGTATTAAAGGCACATATAAATGTGGGAAGTGCAAGGCGTGTAAACATATCTGTAAAGGAACTACAGTCACGTCTTGTGCCACTAAGCGGAGTTACAATACCAAAAGTTTCATTAACTGTCAGACTACGCATGTGGTTTACGTCTTACAGTGTAACTGTAATTTACAGTACATCGGCAAGACAAAACGGCCACTAAAAATGCGTATGTTAGAACATTTGAGAAACGTAAAAAACATACCGAAAATTACAGCTAAAGGTATGCCGCTTACACCACTTTTAAAACACTTTAAAGAGATCCACAACAATGACCCCAGTTGCATCACATTTAAAGGGCTTGAACATATCCAAATGAACAGCAGACAAGGCAATAGAGATAATCATTTATTAAAATGTGAACAGTATTGGATCTATGAAATGCAAACTAGACATCCGATTGGTTTTAATGAACTTATTGAGCTCACTCCATTTTTGAGATAAAATATTTGGCTCAATGTTTGTTTAATTTTATTTTTATTTTCATTAATTATTCAATATTATATTCGTCTCTCATTTTTATGGTATATGTATTAACATTGTATGTTTTAATTAAAGCACTATATGCATCTATTTTAATTAATTGGGTATTTTAAGGATGAATTATAGTCTCAGCATGTGCAATTAATTTGTAAAATATATATTTGTTTTTGCTCTAATTCAGTGTATGTATATAAGTTGATGATCTCAAGTTATGTTATGTTCATGTCTATGTAAGCATTGCAGGTTCGGATTTGTATATGTGTCTGTTAAACCTGCAACACGTGACCGCTGTAACACATGACGTTGCAAGGGAAAGAGGTAGCATCACTTTAAGCATACTACTGGCATTCTAAGGGCATTGGGTTTGGCGTCGGAAGGGGGCCGTCCTAACTGATTCCCTTCTTCCTACAAATACGCGCAGATGACGCTGTACGTGACCTCCTGACGAAGCACGTGGTGCGAAACGCGTAGAGGTCACGACAGGTCATCCTGCGCGTGTTTGCTGAGAGGCTGAAACGGAGCTTGCCTGAGGCTCCAGAGGCGGTTGTTTCCATCTTCCTTGATGCCGTGATCCGGATCCTGTACGGTCATCAGAGGTCCCCCTTCTCTGCCTCAGTGTGAGTGTTCGTTTCCCCCTGTCAGCAGTATTATAGCCCTCTATGGCAGTTTTAACCTTAACTTCCTTGGGCTGTTAATACTCTCTCTGTTTATTTTTACATTGATTGTGTGTTTTTTTCTTATGTTGTGTATGGTTTACTGTGTCAGATTTTTCTATGTTTAGAGACCATATATATGGTTTATATTTCTGGGCAACTAATCCATTGAGCTGAGGAGGGGTTGGATCCCCTCAGCTGTTTATGTGTTTGTTTTAATAAATTAATACTAATTCCTTCCCTTGTGCGCTTTTGTGCATTATTTTCTTCTCTGTTTCTCAGGGTGTCCTCCCCCCCTTCGAGGGGGGATCACCTCTGAAGTGGGAGCTCCTGGGGAGACGCTCCATGCACGTGCAGCACAGGGATTAATCCTATCAAAACATCTGCAGCACGAGCGCTGAAAATCCTGCTTTTTGCTTTCAAGATAAAGAACTGTTTCCAGATTCATTTAGTTGGACTTGGGACATTGGTTTACCTTTTCTCCCCTGGATTTTTAGCTGCATAGATAAGACTGTATTCTGCGTTATATTAATTATTAATTAATTGTGTATAAGTGCATTTATTTTATATTTGAGAGACCTTTTACTGAGGGGCTTTTTATCAATTTGTATTTTTATCAATTGTATTTTGATACTACTTAGACTATAAGATGGCTGTACCACTTGATTTCACCACCTTATTTTTGTCTAGTTTGAATAATAGGAACAATAGAAGTGCGTTAGTAGGTCAAATGTTTTGTGATGATGTCAATTTGGAAGATGATTCCACTGATTTACCCTCATTAGTACTTGCACTTACAAAATTGTTGGAGCAAGAAACTAAGGCATTTTGGGAACTTGTATCCTTTGAAGAATCTATTAAGCATAAAAGGATCCCTAGAGGGTTGCGACTGTTAATTAAACCCACGTATGGCAATGAAAATCCAGCTTTTTTAGCCATTTGGGAAGAAATTCTTGAGATCAGTTCCACTAACCTCGTCAAACTCCTTATGGGAGAGAGGAAAAAGGAACTACAAGAATTGTCCGTCAAAATTGATAAGGTCAAGACGGACATTATCAGTTTGCCAACACTAGAGGGGCTGCCAAAACTGGTAGAAGATATGGTGGGGAAACTGAAAAAACATGAGAAAGGGATCATGTTGAGGAAAAATAAAAAATTCCTAAGAGATAAAATTGATTATTTGGAGAACAGGCAAAAAGATTGGAAAGACAAAACAGTCAATAGTGCTAATAAGGAGATAACCTTACATGATCAGACTCCACAAAAGTCAGTTAGCACAAATCCATCTAAAATAGAACCAATGAAAAAGGATCAAAATAGGTCCGGTGCCATTCCAAAAACCAATAAATCTCTAAAAAATCCTCAGAAAAATGAGAAAGCCAACAAAGTAAATAAAAATTCAAAAAGACCACACTATGAGAATAAGAAAGATCACTCTAAGGAAGGGCCCTATCAACAACACAAATATAGAGAGAGAAGCCATAGTGATAATTGGTCAACAGTGGGCAAAAATGGGAAGCCAAATGATATCAAACATAAATATAAACATCCAAGGAGAGAACAATATACTCCTAAGGAAGACAAACATATAGAATTTGATATCCCGGTTTCTAACAAATTCTCAAAACTAAGAGGTAAAGGAAGTGTCAGTGAAAATGATGATAATAATGACTGTTTTTTTCAGAAAACAACAAAAAACAAGCTCAAAAGACCGAGCTGGGATCTAGACAACCCTCCCTCAAATCCCCTGACAAAAGTGAATCGCAAAAGGGGATACTCAGACGAGGTAAGAGAGGAGGGAGAAAGCCCGCCCACAAAGAGGGGATCCCTGAGTCATTAACATTAATCGCTAGCGGGATATTTAATTTATCTTCGCTCACTATAGATCACCATCTCTTTCAGGTGCTAAAGAAGGGGCTCACCTTTGCACCCACAAGAGATGCGAAAGAGTTTGATCTATACATTGACCTTCAAAAATATTTGAGGAAAATGACATTACAGCGTCATTTTAGTAGTTCTGGTGACAAACTAGCTAACACTCAAATTAAAAAAACCTATAGAGCATGATATCGAAGATGCAGCATTAATTGAGGACCTTGAAGCCCTTTTAAGAGAAAGTGACCCAGATTTTGTCAATTTCAGTAGTTACCTTCATACAGGATTTAAGCCCAATTCAGTCTTCTACCCATACAGTATGCCTCTAGAGGACATAATATTGACCTATTTGGTAAAATGGTGGAGAGGGACTTTAAAGAAATGTGTAAAAAAAGATCCTCCAAACATCATTCCAACCTTAACTGGGAGGAACGTAAAAGTATAAACACCTTGAAAGCCAACCCAGATATTGTCTTGAGGTCAGCTGACAAAGGGGGTGGAATAGTCCTCTTGGATAAAGAGGACTATTTTAAAGAGGCTTATCGCATTTTGGAAGATAAAACTACTTATGTTTCTTTGGAGAGAGAGCCAACTCGAGAATACTTGGGACTCATTAAAAAACATTTGACTGAGGCACTTGCAATTGGGATTTTGTCTAAGTCAGAATATGAATATATACTCATTGAGACACCCACAGTCCCCATCTTTTACTACATCACCAAGATTCACAAATCCCTCACTTCCCCACCTGGACGCCCTATTATTTCAGGAATCGATTCTATTACTTCTAATTTGTCCACATATATTGATTTTTACCTACAATCACTAGTCACATCACTTCCATCTCACCTTAAAGACACCACTATGGTTTTACAGGTTTTGGATAATTTTGTTTGGAATGATAGTTGTAGATTAGCCACTTTAGATGTGCAAGAACTATACACGAGCATCCCCCACAAAAAAGGTATAGAGGCAACAAGATACTTTCTTATGAACCCACAACTATTACCTATAACCCAAATTGATTTTATTCTTACATCAATTGAATTCATTTTGGGTCACAATTATTTTATGTTTGATTCCCTTTATTTTTTACAAATCTTGGGGACGGCGATGGGGACTACATTTGCCCCATCGTTCGCTAACCTATATATGGGACTGTGGGAGTCGCTTGAGGTATTTCGATGTTCTCCTCCACAGCTGAGGCTGTGGAGGAGATATATCGATGACATCATCATTGTGTGGGAGGGAACTGAGGAATCCTATCTTGGATTTGTTGATCAACTAAATGCAAATCAATTTAATCTAAAATTTAGTGGTGTTAACAGCTCAGTTAGCATTAATTTCCTCGATTTGGAAATATATATTGAATCCAATACAGTTCAGACCAAAACACACTTTAAAGCTACTAACGTTAATTCTTATCTTGACCCTCTTAGCTGTCATGACAAAAGATGGGTTCAGAATATTCCCTTTAACCAGTTTCTAAGACTAAAGAGAAACAATTCCAAGGTTGAGGAATTTGATATACAATCTAAGTTCCTCAAGACAAGATTTCTCGATAAGAAGTATAATGAGGAACTGATAGATTCCTCAATAAAGAAACTGGGAAAAATAGAAAGGAAATCACTGATGAAATATAATAAAAATAAGAGGGTTTAGGGCGGGTGTTACCGTGAGACATTCTGGGACACACCGGCAGATCGAGAGGCCTAGGTGGGGCCCCGCCTCCTCTCTTGTCCCCCTCGGACGAGTAGATGCCCAATAGTGTCAGGTCGTTTTGATAGAGGATCCGGAGGGCATTGCGTTGGTCTCCGGGGTGCTCGCAGGTATGGCCTTTCGTATGCCCCCGGTGGACCATCCACTGGGCCCTCCGATTCCGCCCTGATGTCCTCTAGTGGGCTTGTCCGCCGGACGTCCCCTTGCTGGACTTCCCGCTGAGGCCTCCCCGCTATTACGGAGACGGATCAGGCCATTGGAGTGGGGGAGTGGAGGGGAGACAGCTACTGCAATATACCAGCCCACAAGTGTGCAATAGAAAAACATGCCCCCCATTGGCTCACTTTCAACCTCTGAGACATGCACCTCCCCGCCGTACATAACCCCCCTGGCATACATAATCCCCGATCTACTACCCTCCCACCAACTCCCTTCCCTCCCCTATCCATCCCCCCCCACCCATCCACACCGGAGGCACTACAACCCCAGTCTCACCCCCCCATCCACGCACGAAAGAGAACCCCCCCACTCTGCCGATTGCCACCGGCCACCCCCGCACACTCCCCCCCCACACCCTCTCACCCCCCCCCCTTACCCATGCCCACCCCCACAACACCCACACACAACCCCCATCCACGCACTCCCCTCGCGTTCACCCCCACGGACCCACCCCTTTCACTCCACCCCCCCCCCACTTCACTCACCACCCCCCAACAAGGTCAAAGTGGAACAAAAGAAAAAGTCCCACCTGGTGCGAACGTCCTGGCACCCCCCCAGCCTACGCCCCACCACCCCACCCACGTCCGCTTCCTCACTACCAATCCCCCCCCCCAACCCCTCCTCACACTACCATCCACTCCCCTCCCGCTCAACCCCCCCCGACCACCCCATCCACCTCAACCCCACCTCCTTAAAATCACGGATTTGGTGTTGCTCGACTAGATCAAACAAGGTGGAGTAAATATGGGACCAGCACATTACAGTGTACAAGGGTAAATCTAAAAGGCAAGGAGAAACCAAAGAAATGTTGTACCTGTGGGACCCTCACCCCCCCCCCCCTACCCCGCCCACCCTACCATACCACCCCTCCAAGCCCAATAGTATGCTGCACACGCCAAATATTCTGAATTAGCGCGAAAACAGCAATCTGTGGAAGAAAACGTACCACAGCTCACTGTAACCTAGACACTGCTATACTTCTTATTAAGGGTTAACGTGCAAAGAAAATCTAGATAGTCCAATTGAAACTTCACAATCTGTGTCAACCCACTTACCACCCCCCCCACCTCAACCCATCCCGTTACCCCCCCAGCACTACCCTACCCCTCCCTACCCAACATTGGCCTCCCTCCTCAGCCACCACATCCCTCCCCCCCTACCCATCCATAAATAATATAATCTATCACTGTATTTTGAAGCGGAAATAGACGGAAAAACAGAACTGTGAAAGAAAAAGGTACCAAAGTTACTGTAACAATAACTTGTTAAAGACATATACGGTTAACTGCTAGATTCCTAAGGAGCTAAAAGGAAACCCTATAACGTGTTTCAACCCATCCTCCCCCTGCCCACAACCCATTCCCTCTCCCCCACCCACCCCATCCCACCCCCACCCCCCCCACCCCTCAAAAATTGCAAAGGAAAATGGAAAAGGTTATTACATCATAACACCTACTTTCCCCCCCTCGCGCTTCTCTCTCCCCCCCCTTCTTCTCCCCACTGCCCCCCAACTCTCCTCCTGAAAGCCCCCCCCCTCCCTACTTCTTTTCCTCCCCATCAACCACCCCACGAAGAAACCCCAAGCAAACTCTAATCATTTCAAATTGGTGTCAAAAAAAAGAAAATAAATAAATACCACACTTATGTCGGCACATACAGTATTAAAGGAGAATTAGCCTCACCTTAGGAGCACGTGTACCACGAATACGAATAAGTAGCGCCAAACAAGAGGAAGCGAATCGTGGCCACCACTCTCTGATAAAATTGAAGTCCAATCACTGATAAAGTTGACAATAGTTTCATAAATGTTTAAGCTTAAGTTCCAAGTTAATGATCTCTCTATCTATGATGGGGGAATTCTACAGTAACCCCAAAAAGACCAGGAAAAACCTCAAACCGAAAATAGGACTAAAAATAAATGGGTAAAGTCAACAGATGGGAAATACAAAAGGTATTAACACTTGAGATAATAAAGAAACGAACATAAATTGCCAGATTAAATAGCACTCCTGGATAGTTAAGGACACTAACCACCCCATCCCGTGTCAAAGGTTAATCTATTTTGAAAAAAAACGAAGAGTGAATATTGCATTTTTGCAGAACACGCATTTAGACATCAAGGATCTACAAAACTACAAAGGTCTTGGTGGAAAATGTGTATATCTCCCCGCGAATGCATAAGAAAGCAGGGGTCGCCATTCTAATTAAAAAACATAATATTCCAGTGGAAGATCATTCGACAGATCCAGACGCAGCAGCATGCTGAGAATACAAAAATTAAACGGCCGAGAGAGAGTATGTCCCAGTAATATCTACGGCCCCACGATCATATCCAATATTTTTTCGAGGACAGGACACAAAGAATCCTTAAATTAAAATGAACAAATTTACGACAGGGAGTGACTGGAACCGGATCCCAAGATGTATTATGGCCATCTCATGGCTAAGAAGGGTGCTCCACCCTCAAATATACAAAACACAAAACATGTCCAAATAAAACACTCCCTAGGCCGTGTTGATACGTGGAGGACATTAACCCTAATACAAAAAGAATACTCCTTCTATTCATGTCCACACGACCTTTTTCAGATTGAAAGTTTTTTCTAACTGCGAAGCGCTACTAAATCAAAGATATCAAAATGGATATTGGAGAAATAGTAATCTCGGATCACTCCCATATTTATAAGAAGATTGCAAATGAATATAGAATGATGAAGCCCAAACATTTGGATCTTCCAAACTATTTAGCAAAAAGGAAAATTAGAGAAGGGCCTAACGAACTGTGGAGAGAGTTTTGAAATGGACTATGCAGCCCCACAAGACCATCAATATTTTTTTGGGGAAAACCTCAACAGAGTCATGAGGGCCAAATTATCTGCATTACTCAGCAGAGGTTCAAGAGGGAAGCCAACCAAAGGCTCTAATCTGGCACGCAAGAGTTTAGGGACCAGCTTAATAAAATGCTTAAGATGAAAATACCTCTCAAGTAATAGAGAGAACTCTGGCAGAAAAAGCGGCATGGGAAATTGGGAGAAAACAAGAAATAGCAGAACAACCCGCCAGAGAGAGACCTACATTTTCACCGGCAACGAAATCAGGTAGACCTCCTGTGTGAACCTCATGAGAGGGTATAAAAAACATAACCTATTGCGAGAAATGAGAAGAAAATAATGCCAAAAGGCACAAGGGAAGGAATTAGTATTAATTTATTAAAAACACACATAAACAGACTGAGGGATCCACCCCTCCTCAGCTCAATGGATTAGCTTGCCCAGAAATTAAACCATTATATGGTCTCTAAACATAGAAAAAATCTACACAGTAAACACCATACAACATAGAAAAAAAACCACAATCAATGTAAAAATAAACAGAGAGAGTTTAACAGCCCAAGGGAGTTAGAGGTTAAAAACTGCATAGAGGCTATAATACGCTGACAGGGAAACGAACACTCACACTGAGGCAGAGAAGGGAACCTCTGAGGACCGTACAGGATCCGGATCACGCATCAAGGAAGATGAAAACCGCCTCTGGAGCCTCGGCAAGCTCCGTTTCAGCCTCTCAGCAAACACCGCAGATGACCTGCGGACTCTACGCGTTTCGCACCACGTGCTTCGTCAGGAGGTCACGTAAGCGTCATCTGCGCGTATTTGTAGGAAGAAGGAATCAGTTAGGACGGCCCCCTTCCGACGCCAAACCAATGCCCTTAGAATGCCAGTAGTATGCTTAAATAGTGATGCTACCACTCTTTCCCTTGCTACGTCATGTTTACAGCAGCGTCACGTGTTGCAGGTTTAACAGACACATAACAATCCACCTGCAATGCTTACATAGACATGAACATAACATAACTTGAGATCTCAACTTATATACATCACTGAATTAGCAAAACAATATTATTTTACAAATTATTTGCACATTGCGAGAACTAAATTCACCTTAAAATACCCAATTAATTAAAATAGATGCATATAGTGCTTTAATTAAAACATACAAGTTTAATACATATACCATAAAATGAGAGACAATATAATATTATATTAATGAATAAAAATAAAATTAACAAACATTGAGCCAAATATTTTATCTCAAAAATGGGTGAGCTCAATAAGTTCATTAAAACCAATCGATGTCTAGTTTGCATTTCATAGATCCAATACTGTTCACATTTTTAATAATGATTATCTCTATGCCGCCTGCTGTCATTGGAATTTGTCAACGCCAAGGTGTGCAACTGGGGTCATTGTGGTGGATCTCTTTAAAGGTTTTAAAGTGGTGTAAGCGGCATACCTTAGCGAATTTTCGGTATGTTACGTCTCAAATGTTCTAACACGTACGCATTTTAGGGGCCGTTTGTCTGCCGATGACTGTAAATCAGTTACACGAAGACAGTAAACCACATGCGTAGTCGACAGTTAATAAACTTTGGTGATGTAACTCCGCTAGTGGCACAAGACGTGACGTAGTTCCCTTACAGAGTTTGACACGCCTGCACCCCACATTTAATGTGCCTTAATACCCAAGCGATCTTTAAGTCACCAGATGCGAGGCTTTCGGTGATTTGGTTGGGGCCAACATGTTTTTATATTTGGCCGAACGTTTAAAACACTATCCCAGGTTGTGAATTTAACTGAGGGCCCAATACAGGTCCATTTTTCAGTATCCCCAGTGTTTTTTTAAGATTTTCCTGACCCCATTATGCATATCACTGAACTGAGTTATAAAAGCAGGATTTTTGTATTTTTACTTTTGTCCCTCTTATTTTTTATTATATTTCATCAGTGATTTCCTTTCTATTTTTTCCAGTTTCTTATTGAGGATCTATCAGTTCCTCATTATACTTCTTATCGAGAAATCTTGTTTGAGGAATAGATTGTATATCAATTCCTCAACCTTGGAATTGTTTCTCTTTAGTCTTAGAAACTGTTAAAGGGAATATTCTGAACCCATCTTTTGTCATGACAGCTAAGAGGGTCAGATAAGAATAACGTTAGTAGCTTTAAAGTGTGTTTTGGTCTGAACTGTATTGGATTCAATATATATTTCCAAATCGAGGAAATTAATGCTAACGGACTGTTAACACCACTAAATTTTAGATTAAATTGATTTGCATTTAGTTGATCAACAAATCCAAGATAGGATTCCTCAGTTCCCTCCCACACATATGATGTCATCGATATACTCCTCCACACGCTCAGCTGTGGAGGGAGAACATCGAAATACCTCAAGCGACTCCCACAGTCCCATATATAGGTTGCGAACGATGGGGCAAAGTAGTCCCCATCGCCGTCCCCAATATTGTAAAAAATAAAGGAATCAAACATAAAATAATTGTGACCCAAATGAATTCAATTGATGTAAGAAAAATCAATTTGGGTTATAGGTAATAGTTGTGGGTTCATAAGAAAGTATCTTTGCCTCTATACCTTTTTTGTGGGGATGCTCGTGTATAGTGCTTGCACATCTAAGTGGCTAATCTACAACTATCATTCCAAACAATTATCCAAAACCTGTAAACCATAGTGGTGTCTTTAAGGTGAGATGGAAGTGATGTGACTAGTGATTGTAGTAAAAATCTATATGTTGGACAAATTAAAGTATAGAATCGATTCCTGAAATAATAGGGCGTCCAGGTGGGGAAGTGAGGGATTTGTGAATCTTGGGAGTAGTAAAAGATGGGACTGTGGGTTCTCAATATTATATATTCATATTCTGACTTAGACAAAATCCCAATTGCAAGGCCTCAGTCAAATGTTTTTAATGAGTCCCAAGTATTCTCGAGTTGGATCTCTCTCCAAGGAAACATAAGTGGTTTTATCTTCCAAAATGCGATAAGCCTCTTAAAATAGTCCTCTTTATCCAAGAGGACTATTCCACCCCCTTTGTCAGCTGACCTCAAGACAATATCTGGGTTGGCTTCAGGTGTTTATACTTTTCGTTCCTCCCAGGTAAGGTTGGAATGATGTTTGGAGGATCTTTTTTTACACATTTCTTTAAAGTCCCTCTCCACCATTTTAACAATAGGTCAATATTATGTCCTCTAGAGGCATATGGGTAGAAGACTGAATTGGGCTTAAATCCTGTATGAAGGTAACTACTGAAATTGACAAATCTGGGTCACTTTCTCTAAAGGGCTTCAAGGTCCTCAATTAATGCTGCATCTTCGATATCATGCTCTATAGGTTTTTAATTGGAGTGTTAGCAGTTGTCACCAGACTACTAAAAGACGCTGTTAATGTCATTTTCCCAAATATTTTTGAAGGTCAATGTATAGATCAAACTCTTTCGCATCTCTTGTGGTGCAAAGGTGAGCCCTCTTTAGCACCTGAAAAGATGGTGATCTATAGTGCGAAGATAAAATTAATATACCTAGCGATTAATTAATGACTCAGGATCCCCTCTTTGTGGCGGGCTTTCTCCCTCCTCTCTTACCTCGTCTGAGTATCCCCTTTTGCGATTCACTTTGTCAGGGGATTTGAGGGAGTTGTCTAGATCCCAGCTCGGTCTTTTGACTTGTTTTTTGTGTTTTCTGAAAAAAACAGTCATATATCATCATCTTTCACTGACACTTCTCTTTACCTACTCTAGTTTTGAGAATTTGTTAGAAACCGGGATATCAAATCATATTTTGTCTTCCTTAGGAGTATATTGTTCTCTCCTGGATGTTATATTTATGTTTGATATCATTTGGCTTCCCATTTTTGCCCACTGTGACCAATTATCACTAGGGCTTCTCTCTCATATTTGTTTGTTGATAGGGCCCTTCCTAGAGTGATCTTTCTTATTCTCATAGTGTGGTCTTTTTGAATTTTTATTTACTTGTTGTGTTTCTTCCTCATTTTTCTGAGGATTTTTAGAGATTTATTGGTTTTTGGATGGCAACCGGACATTTTGATCCTTTTTCATTGGTTCTTTTAGATGGATTTGTGCTAACTGACTTTTGTGGAGTCTGATCAGGTAAGGTTATCCTTATTAGCACTTTTGACTGTTTTGTCTTTCCAATCTTTTTGCCTGTTCTCCAAATAATCAATTTTTATCTCTAGGAATTTTTTATTTTTCCTCAACATGATCCCTTTCTCATGTTTTTTCAGTTTCCCCCACCATCTCTCTACCTTTTGGCAGCCCCTCTAGTGTTGCAAACTGATAATGTCCGTCTTGACCTTAAATTTGACGACAATTCTTTAGTTCCTTTTTCCTCTCTCCCATAAGGAGTTTGACGAGGTTATGGAACTATCTCAGAATTTCTTCCCAATGGCTAAAAAAGCTGGATTTTCATTGCCATACGTGGGTTTATTAACAGTCGCAACCCTCTAGGGATCCTTTTATGCTTAATAATTCTTCAAAGGATACAAGTTCCCAAAATCCTTAGTTTCTTGCTCCAACAATTTGTAAGCAAGTACTAATGAGGGTAAATCAGTGGAATCATCTTCCAAATTGACATCATCACAAAACATTTGACCTACTAACGCACTTCTTGTTCCATTATTCAACTAGACAAAAATAAGGTGGTGAAATCAAGTGGTACAGCCATCTTATTCTAGTATTCAAATACAATTGATAAAATACAATTGATAAAAGCCCCTCAGTAAAAGGTCTCTCAAATAAAAATAAATGCACTTATACACATAATATAATAATTAATATAACGCGAATACAGTCTTATCTATGCAGCTAAAAATACGGGGAAAAAGGTAAACCAATGTCCCAAGTCCAACTAAATGAATCTGGAAACAGTTCTTTATCTTGAAAGCAAAAAGCAGGATTTTCAGCGCTCGTGCGGCAGATGTTTTGATAGGATAATCCCTGTGCTGCGTGCATGGAGCTCTCCCCAGGAGCTCCCACTTCAGAGTGATCCCCCTCAAGGGGGGGAGGACACCCTGAAAAACAGAGAAGAAAATAATGCACAAAGCGCACAAGGAAGGAATGTATTAATTTATTAAAACAAACACATAAACAGCTAGGGATCCAACCCCTCCTCAGCTCAATGGATTAGTTCCCAGAATATAAACCATATTTATGGTCTCTAAACATAGAAAAATCTACACAGTAACATACACAACAAAAAAACACACACCAATGTAAAAATAACAGAGAGATATATACAGCCCAAGGAAGTTAAGGTTAAAACGCCATAGAGGCTATAATACTGCTGACAGGGGGAAACGAACACTCACACTGAGGCAGAGAAGGGGGACCTCTGATGGACCGTACAGATCCGGATCACGGCTCAAAGGAAGATGGAAACAACAGCCTCTGGAGCCTCAGGCAAGCTCCTTTCAGCCTCTCAGCAAACACGCGCAGGATGACCTGTCGTGACCTCTACGCGTTTCGCACCACGGTCTTCGTCAGAGGTCACTACAGCGTCATCTGCGCGTATTTGTAGGAAGAAGGGAATCAGTTAGGACGGCCCCCTTCCACGCCAACCCAATGCCCTTAGAATGCCAGTAGTATGCTTAAAGTGATGCTACCTCTTTCCCTTCAATGTCATGTGTACAGCGGTCACGTTGCAGTTTAACAGACACAATCAAACCGAACCTGCAATGCTTACATAGACATGAACATAACATAACTTGAGATCATCAACTAATAACATACACGAATAGAGCAAAACAAATAATATTTTACAAATAATTGCACATGCGAGACTAATTTTATCTTAAAATACCCAATTATTAAAATAATGCATATAGTGCTTTAATTAAAACATACAATGTTAATACATATACCATAAAAATGAAAGACGATATAATATTGAATAATTAATGAAAATAAAAAATAAATTAAACAACATTGAGCCAAATATTTTATCTCAAAAATGGAGTGGGCTCAATAAGTTCATTAAAACCAATCGGATGTCTAGTTGCATTTCATAGATCCAATACTGTTCACGTTTTAATAATGATTATCTCTATTCCTTGTCTGCTGTTCATTTGGATATGTTCAAGCCCTTTAAATGTGATGCAACTGGGGTCATTGTTGTGGATCTCTTTAAAGTGTTTTAAAAGTGGTGTAAGCGGCATACCTTTAGCTGTAATTTTCGGTATGTTTTTTACGTTTCTCAAATGTTCTACATACGCATTTTTAGTGGCCGTTTTGTCTTGCCGTTACTGTAAATTACAGTTACACTGTAGACGTAAACCACATGCGTAGTCGACGTTAATGAAACTTTTGGTATTGTAACTCCGCTTAGTGGCACAAGACGTGACTGTAGTTCCTTACAGATATGTTTCACGCCTTGCACTTCCACATTTATATGTGCCTTTAATCCCAAGCGATCTTTATGTCACCAGATGCGAGGCTTTTCTGGTGATTTGCTTGGGGCCAACATGTTTTTTATATTTGGCGCACGTTTAAACACTATCCCAGGTTGTGAATTTAACTGAGGGCCCAATACAGGTCCATTTCAGTATTCCCCATGTTTTTTTTAAGATTTTCCTGACCCCATTATGCATATCACTGAACTGAGTTATAAAAGCAGGGATTTGTTGTATTTTTACTTTGTAATAAAAATAAGAGGGACAAAAGTAAAAATACAAAAATCCCTGCTTTATAACTCAGTTCAGTGATATGCATAATGGGGTCAGGAAAATCTTTTTCGCCTCTCAGCAAACACGCGCAGGATGACCTGTCGTGACCTCTACGCGTTTCGCACCACGTCTTCGTCAGAGGTCACGTACAGCATCATCTCGCGTATTTGTAGGAAGAAGGGAATCAGTTAGGACGGCCCCCTTCCGACGCCAAACCAATGCCCTTAGAATGCCATTATATGCTTAAAGTGTGCTACCCTCTTTCCTTGCAACGTCATGTAGTACAGCGCGTCACGTGTTGCAGGTTTAACAGACACATATACAATCCGAACCTGCAATGCTTACATAGACATGAACATAACATAACTTGAGATCATCAACTTTATACATACACTGAATTAGAGCAAAAACAATATTATTTTACATATAAATTGCACATGCTGGACTATAATTCATCTTTAAATACCCAATTATTAAAATAGATGCATTAGTGCTTTAATTAAAACATCAATGTTAATACATATACCATAAAATGAGACGAATATATATGAATATAATGAAAATAAGATAAAATTAACAAAACATGAGCCAAATATTTATTCTCAAAAATGGAGTGAGCTCAATAAGTTCATTAAAAACCAATCGATGTCTAGTTTGCATTTCATAGATCCAATACTGTTCACATTTTAATAAGATTATCTCTATGCCTTGTCGGCTGTTCATTTGGATATGTTCAAGCCCTTTAATGTGATGCAACTGGGGGTCATTTGTGGATCTCTTTAAAGTGTTTTAAAAGTGGTGTAGCGGCATCTTTAGCTGTAATTTTCGGTAGTTTTTTACGTTTCTCAAATGTTCTAACATACGCATTTTTAGTGGCCGTTTGTCTTACCGAGTACTGTAAATTACAGTTACACTGAGACGAAAAACACATGCGTAGCTGACAGTTAATACCTTTTGGTATTGTAACTCCGCTTATTGGCACAAACGTGACTGTAGTTCCTACAGATATGTTTGCACTCCTGCACTTCCCACATTTATATGTGCCTTTAATCCCAAGCGATCTTTATGTCACCAGATGCGATGGCTTTTCTGGTGATTTGGCTTGGGGCCAACATGTTTTTTATATTTGGCGCACATTTAAACAACTATCCCAGGTTTGGGATTTAACTGAGGCCCATACAGGGTCATTTTCAGTATTCCCCATTGTTTTTTAAGATTTTCCTGACCCCTTTGCATTCACTGAACTGAGTTATAAGGCAGGGATTTTTTGTATTTTACTTTGTCCCTCTTATTTATTATATTTCATCAGTAGTTTCCTTTCTATTTTTTCCTGTTTCTTTATTGAGGAATCTATCAGTTCCTCTTATACTTCTTATCGAGAAATCTTGTCTTGAGGAACTTAGATTGTATATCAAATTCCTCAACCTTGGAATTGTTTCTCTTTAGTCTTAGAAACTGGTTAAAGGGAATATTCTGAACCCATCTTTTGTCATGACAGCTAAGAGGGTCAAGATAAGAATTAACGTTAGTAGCTTTAAATGTGTTTTGGTCTGAACTGTATTGGATTCAATATATTTTCCAAATCGAGGAAATTAATGCTAACTGAGCTGTTAACACACTAAATTTTAGATTAAATTGATTTGCTTTAGTTGATCAACAATCCAAGATAGGATTCCTCAGTTCCCTCCCCACAATGATGATGTCATCGATAATCTCCTCCACAGCCTCAGCTGTGGAGGAGAACATCGAATAACCTCAAGCGACTCCCACAGTCCCATATATAGGTTAGCGAACGATGGGGCAAACGTAGTCCCCTCGCCTTCCCCAAGATTTGTAAAAAATAAAGAATCACAAAAATAATTTGACACAAAATGAATTCAATTGATGTAAGAATAAATCAATCTGGGTTATAGGTAATAGTGTGTGTTCATAAGAAAGTATCTTGTTGCCTCTATACCTTTGTGGGGGTGCTCGTGTATAGTGCTTGCACATCTAAAGTGGCTAATCTCACACTATCATTCCAACAAAATTATCCAAAACCTGTAAACCTAGTGGTGTCTTTAAGGTGAATGGAAGTGATGTGACTAGTGATTGTAGGTAAAAATCACTATATGTGGACAAATTAGAAGTAATAGAATCGATTCCTGAAATAATAGGGCGTCCAGGTGGGAAGTGAGGATTTGTGAATCTTGGGGATGTAGAAAATGGGGACTGTGGTGTCTCAATGTATTAAATAGTCAATAGGCTTTCTCTGGTGATTTGGCTTGGGGCCAACATGTTTTTATATTTGGCGCACGTTTAAACACTATCCCAGGTGGTGAATTAACTGAGGGCCCAATACAGGGTCATTTTCAGTATTCCCCAGTGTTTTTTCGGAGCTTGCCTGAGGCTCCAGAGGCGGTTGTTTCCATCTTCCTTGATGCCGTGATCCGGATCCTGTACGGTCATCAGAGGTCCCCCTTCTCTGCCTCAGTGTGAGTGTTCGTTTCCCCCTGTCAGCAGTATTATAGCCCTCTATGGTGGTTTTAACCTTAACTCCCTTGGGCTGCTAATACTCTCTCTGTTTATTTTTACATTGATTGTGTTTTTTTTTTCTTATGTTGTGTATGGTTTACTGTGTTAGATTTTTCTATGTTTAGAGACCATATATATGGTTTATATTTCTGGGCAACTTATCCATTGAGCTGAGGAGGGGTTGGATCCCCTCAGCTGTTTATGTGTTTGTTTTAATAAATTAATACTAATTCCGTCCCTTGTGCGCTTTTGTGCATTATTTTCTTCTCTGTTTCTCAGGGTGTCCTCCCCCCC